>JAHZMW010003438.1:0-19509 GCA_027743745.1 Alloscopus bannaensis | reverse complement strand
CCAAATCCTATAGTAAAAAGTGCTTAGGAATTATCTTAATCTACGAACCCTTTTTCCTACATCCGAGCTACTATAGTATCCTATATAACAAATTCGCGCGGGTTTGCGTTTCCTCCGTATGCAAATTTCTTTTTCTGAACAATTCAAGCAAATCGTCGTCGTCCTCAATGCCATCATCACCACACTCTCTGAGTTGTAGCAGACACAGCTGCTCCACAAATCTAAAAAGGGTCAACTCCGGATGATGATCACATAACGATCCTCTCATTATCTGTTCGCTTTCAAAGTGAGTCCTTTTCATAACCGCTTTTGATCCTCTCCGAAATTTTCTTCTCAATTCCTCAATGCGGTTCCCACACATCAAAAACACCCATAACGGATACATTTCGCCAGACTTTGAGTTCACAAAGGGAGAAAAGCCTCTATATATCATTCAGCGAGGAAAATGTAACGAAAGCGTAATACACACATTCGATCCTCTTTTTTTTCAAACAAAAAAAACCGTCGTTGTGTATTTATATTTCATGGCCAAGCCGTTGTCGTAGTGTCTAGTTTTCGCAGGTTTTTTCTCAGATAAACAGCGTTTACCCACATGACCATGTGCGTGTGTGGAAATGTGTTTGTAACTCCTCATCCCCACTGTATGATCGACCTCGGTGGTAAAAATCGTTTGAAGGCTTTACCCTGCAAGCGTTTACGAGCTTTTTGTGTCATAACATCGATTCCCGCAATGAAATAAAAATTTGCAGTGTTGTGCTCTATTTTAATTGAATAATTATCGACTCATGGTAAAGATGCTGGGAAAAGCGTGCGGAGAATTTTTATCATCGACGGAAATGTTCATTTATTGAAATGTATGCTTGCATAAATGTCATTCAAGTGAGATGATGCTCGAGTAGCGTGTAAAATTGGCTTTTCACCTACTCCACACCATCTCCTTCGTTCCGTATGATTTCGCCAGAAAAAAGCGAGTAGGCGGATGCCAATGCCAGGTTGCCTCTGTGTTTGCATTGTGTTCATGCGTTTTCCCTGTATTCACCAGAAAGTATTGGATTGACGACTTAAAAAAGTTTTGAGAAAGGATGAAGACGAAAAGGTGAAGACGGAGTGACAACACACACGGTGCAGAAAAAAAAATGGGAGCTTGTGTGTAAGTAAATCAGTGATGTGTACAGGGAAGTTGTTGTATAATGGCTACGTGCAATCGTAACCGTTGTGGTGGTGTGATGATGGTACACAGCGTACTTATCGTGTACGAAATACATAAATAGCTGTGTCTATATTATATCGACATTTCCAAGAGATAAATGTATTACTCCAATTTGACTCTGATACTATTATGCTCCTCACTATTATACGGATTTACGTCTGTGTATCACTATGCAATCTGTTTTAGAGGTACGTTCGTGTGTGTATTTGTTCATGCAAAATGAATTGTGCATGATGCAACTTTTTGAAGACTGAACCAAGAGAGAAAAAAAAGTCTATTTCTCACAAAAACTCTTGAAGAGAGGCAAAGAAAAAGGAGCAATGTATGCCAGACATCTGGCTGAGAAAGTTGAAGCATGCCAAAAACGAAAGCCAAGTCAACTTCAACCTGGACTTGTTTGGTAATGTTTGAGGATGAAAAAAAAACCGAACTACTACATCACAAAAGTCCCTACAAAAAATTCAATACGGAGCTTGATGGTAGAGGATGGGAGGAAAGTAAAAGACTACACACACCGAAAAAGAAACTCCGAATCCATAGATTCTATATCTCCATTAAACCGTGTGTTTCCCATGTAAACCCTTTATGAGGAGAACAGGGGAATGAATATTACAGCGTGTGTATTTTTAATATACCGAGAAAGTAGACAAAGAGCAGTCTATGTGTGCAATAAAGCGAAAACGACCGGATATGCATAATATTACAGCTATATAGATCCCTATTCACGACACACCGTTTTTTTAGTATAATTTAGCATTACGTGCGCACACGATCTGCATATATGCCGGTTGTGTATTTTGATGTAGCTTTAAAACACCATGACATGTATGCCATGTCAAGCTGAAAGAAAAAAGTCTTTTTTTACGAAGATGGTGCATTATGAAGTTACTTGTCATGACGCATTGGGGCTCGAACTCGAAAAAAAGTTGCTCACTGATCCGATGCCAAAAACATCAGTGAATGGTAGGCATATACGGAGAATCGACGTCTTATAACAAATTACTACGCATAGTATAGGAGAACTTGGTGTTGGTGAATTGCGACAGCTACATTATTTAATGTCATTTTTCACCCCCGTTCATATAATCAAGGGCAAGTTGACTGCATTATTTAGAGTGTGCGAGCACAAGATTTTGCAGACATTTTTATGATCAATTAAATCTTTTATGTACGATTAGCAACATTTTCAGCAAGGGAAAAATTGGCGTAAGCAACTACTACTAAGACATGTAAAGGAATCTACTCACCATTTCTGTAACTTTGGAGTCCGAAGTTTCCACCGTCTCGACCGTGCTTCCACTTTGCTCAAGTGAGGATGACATGCTCACCTTTGCAATAATAAAGAGAAGCGTAAACAACACAAGGAACCAAATTTTGACTGCTTATTACAATGGAGCCACAAAGCGCGTGTGGGCTCCTGACTTTGTCTACTTGAACAAAACAAACGACACAGTAGCAGGGAGAACAATTAAGAGAAATTATTATGAGATGAGCACAAAAACAAGTCAAAGTACACCTATCCCAAGGACAGGATCGTTGTACACATTTATTTGTCCTTCTTGAGAGTTATTGTTGTGTCAGTCAACTGGTTTACGAGCTCGCATGTCAACTCACATCACATACACTATGAGAACGTAGAAGAAATGAATTCGTTCCTCCTTGAACTGGGATGTATATTTCTGAGTACTACTCAGTTGTCTCCGGGACTTCCGGATTTGTTTACAAATATTATTTCATTTCTCCGCTTTCTCTGGGTCTCTTAAATTCGAAAGTTATTGTCGGACAGGAGTAATGCAACTTTTTTTACACAATATGACAGCGAAGCAACGAGATTCACAGGAAACAATCCATATGTACGGAACGCATTATGTATACATGCCTGACTACAGTTAAGACTATCCAGATTCCAGCTTGGAAAGTCAGCACAAAATTGTCAGAAAGTTTCTCACGGTGAGTGCGTTGAGATGTGCGTAGGACGTCAATTCTCATACATTCGGGCAACCATTGTTTGAGAGCTCATGAAGAAGAAATGACACAAGCTTCACGAAACAACAATAGTAATAATAACCGTGACAGTTGAAAAACAGGACGCACCACGAACAAACGTCTTTTCCTTTGAAGCTTGCCAACAAAGACGAGTACAAAGCACAGAGAAATAATAATAAGCTCCAGGCAGAAGAAGGACTAACTTTTTCTCTCTTTTTTTTAAGCAAAGAAAACAAAGTTGTGCTAAACGGTGGTCGTATGGTAGTCGAATGAAAAATAACGTTGACGGAGAAGCCGTTTTCTCCACAATTTTTCTTATTTCGTTAGCAGAGAAGAGTGGAAGTCTGTTTGTCAAGTTTCTCTCTGGGAAATGAGCACGGAGTGAAATATGTGTCCGTGGAAGATGACGATGATGACGACGATTTAACGATATGAAGCTCCTGCTTTTGATGATGATGATGGTTCAGCAATACAACGGGGGTGCACCAACTTATGGAAATCCCCGTGTTTTTCCTGTTTACAGTTATACACCAACGGGAGGAGAGGCACACTGCACCGTTTATTTTCATAAGGAGCATTATAATAATAATATGTAGTATATAATAACTCGGTGGAGTAAGGAAAAAATAGTAAGCAAGGTCTGAGAGCAATCGTCGAGATGATGCACCACACCACCACCACTGTGTTAAGGCCTGTTCTAGTTTTTTTTTTGTTTCTTGGCTTCACCAGGCTACTCTTTTGAAAAATAATAATATCTTCAAAATTTGAAGAGCTCACAGTCCAATGATGTGTACCAATAGTGTGCACTGTGCTTGTAGTCGAGAACTCTCCGAGTGAGGTTGTACTTTGGTGTAATATTTCACAAAGATGACGATTATGATAAGCTGATGGTGTACAGATCTATTTCGGTGGCATCTTTTTGACAAGGATTTTACTCAAATTCATTGGGAGCACACTTGTCAACCTGATGATGAGGTTGAAAAATTCCCATTTTTTTACTAGGCTTGAAAGACGTTTGTGTTGGTGAAAGAGGCAATGTCAGATTGTTCCAACACTTTGGAAAGGAGTTGAAGTGCTCCTTTCGATTGAATGTTGTCCCGATGGACTTAGGGATTCGATTAATCTGATCGAGAAACGACTGATGCCGGTTTCCCCTCTCTCGTCGTGTGTGTCACCCCATTTTTTCCGGCTCCGTAGACAAGACGAAGGGGTTACAGTAATTGGCACAGGAAGCCATGCGAAATGACAAAAGCCGCAACCTGTATGTGTACTCAAAATACCATGCGGAGTGACTCAGAGAGCATTTTTATTGAGAGGGAAAGATAGGGAAAAGTATTTCTCTTGAACTTGACGCTCGTGTTGCTCCTTCGAATTACATGAGCTTTCAGATTCACTCCTAAACTTTGTTGGCGGCTCAGCCCTATCAAATTAACTGCATCGCTTTCAATCTTCACTGGCTCTCAATCGTGATGATAACATTTAACAATATACCAGCCTACTGATGTACCTATATATACATACGTGATGTAATCGTAGCGCGATCAAAGTTCATGACAAACTCGTCTCCCGCACCGCCTTCATTGCGAATTGTTTCCGCCGCGCTCTCATTACTTCACCTTGTGATTTCTCATTAATTCTCACTTTCGCTCACCAAGCTTGACAAAGAACAAGATCAAGTTTTATACATGTACTTACTGCTCTTTAAAAGACGTCGACCCTTCCCAAAAAGATGGAGTAGAGAAATAGAAGCTCCCAATAAGCAAGATGTGTATCTCGAGGTGATATTAAGCTTTCAGTTTTCACACTTTTTTTTCCAAGCCAAAAAGACAATCCACGAATAACTTTGCGCTTCGCTGTAGATGAAATCTTTGCAGTTTAGACACAACTGTAGCGAAAATGAGTCTTTCAAAGACGTTACGGCCGTTTCGTTAACAAGAACTGATTACACGCACAAAACTGTCCGCATGGTCAAAGAGAGGGCTTATTATTTTTAGAATTTCTCGATGTTGGTGGAAAAATCTTTTTCAACGGATAGATCAGATTTTAACTACATCACGTTGGACAACACAACACGAAAATAAAGAATTGCTTTTGACAAATTGCTCACACACTTACACTCACCGAACCAAGAAGGCATTCAAAAACCTAAATTTTGACATGACAGACACAATGGAGAAAGAGAGTGAAAAACAGAGACGGCGGAGAAAGAGTGGACAACGGTATTTAGAAAAAAAGAAGAAAACTGGAATATTATTATGACAACAAAATGCGAAAGGAAAGGTATCGAATATCAAAGAAAAAGCAGAGGAATCAGATGAAAACCTGCGGTGGGAACGCACCTCGTCCTATTTACTTCAGCAGACAGTTAATGATGGCGAGAATTTTTCGCTGATGTATTACCAACGGGTTTTCGCCACACCACCACCATATTACAACCGTCGTCCTCGTCCCCTCCAATGGAGACACTCTCTATGTACCGCTTCCTCGACGGAAAACCCTTTTCTTCGCCAATGTGTGGGAAGGAGCACTGACGACAAAATGAGAGCCTGATGAACCTCTATTGAGGAATGTGCATAATGTGTGGCTCGTGTGGTGGAGGTTAAAAAGCACGGGATAATGATTTTTTACACTGATTTTTTTTCCATATTTTTTTTATTACCGTTGGTGATGCTTCTCTGGGAAGAAGCTGTGGAAGATACGACTCCACGTTTTTATTGCGAGTTTCAAGACATTCGAAGATGAGCAGTGTGTGACGCGTGTGTAGAGAAAAAAAGTTACATCTAAAAGCCTAGAATGTCTTCTTGGTTGTGATGCTGGAAAAGGATGTTTCAAAAAATTCCATGAGATGGATGCCATCCGAGTTTCGTTTTAACCGTAATATTTGTATCGGAAAAGTTGTCCTAAATTGGGTATGCTTACACACACACACATCCGAGAAAAAAAACATTCATGGTCGTCAACGTGTACTTCGAGTTCGAAAAATGTGTGGCACATGGATCCACCAGATTTAGTTGGATTTTTTTTCACGCTTGTCTTCCTCCAAGTGAGCTAAAAAAAAGTATGGCAGATGTGTGCGACCGCCTCCTCTGCTGCCTTATAAGTACATATACCAGAATTAGGATATTGAGAAACTCAAACTGCACACGCGTCTGTCAATACTACTCTGCGCTCCTTTTTTTCAGAACGAGTACATTTATTATGAGGATATACACATATTCGGTGGTCGCAATACGGTTTTTAGGTGTAGCAATTAATGCGCTGTTATTGGCTACTGACACCTCGACTTTTGGCATGAACTCTCGTTGCCCTGACATACTTTACTCTGATTTCCTCATACTTGACGTGCTCACCACTGTTGTGTAATGAGTGGTGGAGGATCACCATTGTGTGATGCTCACGTGAAAACGTCAATGTGTAAATGGCCGTAATAAATATAAAGTTTTCAAATGGAATCTTACCCCTTTTGTGAGTGTACCAACGTGTCTCTGGCAAGAAACCGTAAATCCTTTTATGAACTCCTTTGAATTATATCTCGATTTACGTCTTTTAAAAAAATCACAGAGACATCATCGTCGTGAAAGGCCTTGTAACAGGTTTCATGGTTGAGTGCGTACGGGTGCATATGTGGCTCATTTGTTTCGAACATTTTTTATGTGGCATAAAACGCGCGGAATTGATTGATAATGAATTTTCAACTTTGACTCAATCAATTTGCGCGCATTACCCGCACACTTTGCATGTATCAAGGAGAATAATTGGTGTAAAACTGGGAGCACATGTGGAGTCCTATGATATGGGGAGGTATTTCGGGAAGCTGTCTGATGATAGTCGGGCGCATCTGGCAGTCAACATTTTCAACATGTTTTGCATATTCGCGAGGAAGATTGACATCTTGTAATTGATTCTTGGAAAGACGCAGGTTACACGGTCGTAACTTTCGAAAAAAAATATTACATTCGAACAAGAAGAAGAACTCTCATTTATTATCGGTTCTTCGCCAGAGCACTCACGCAGCCGTGTGAACTCGCCAGAAGCAGAGACTTGTGGAAAGAGAAATGTTCTCAAAGAGAGTAATTTCTAATACATTATCTAACAAGCAAAAAAAAGAGAGAGGATAGAGACCTCAAAAATATTGAAAACGACTTATCTCCGCCTTGATGAAGAAGATGCATGTTTAGAGGCAAAATTATAGAAAAAATATGCCTCCCAGTTGTTAGTTATGCTTTCGTGCATTTTTTGGCAGGGAATGGGACAGGTCACGAGAACCCCACTTCTCCACTCAGTCATAACAATACGTCAACCAGAGTTGTTCCCTTTTCAACGGTAATAGACAAATGGAGTGCTCACCACACGGATTATTATCAAACAATGACCCAAAAATGAGCAATGGTCAGGGAAAAAGGAGCAGCCGACACGGTTCCCTGTCACTATCTTTTTATGGAGATCAGCTATGTTCCTGGCAGCCGTCTCAGACGTCGTCGGAGTAGTAGCAAAGATGAACTAATGAAAGAAAGGCTAATTGCCTGAGCAAGCTCCATTTGGGTTGCGGATACAAAAAATATAATGATATTCATATGATTCATATTCAAACCATCTTGTTGGCAACGTTTATCCTCAGTCAGTGCTCTCAGGGACATGTGTGAAATTGACGACACAACACTGGAACTACCGAAACAAGAAACGGCTTTGAAACATGATGGGAAAAGTAACTAAAAATGCCGTTGACTCTTCAACTGACTGAAGCATTGTACTCGTTGTTGAGCTTTTTTTCCCTTCGTAGTCATGAACCGAAAACGAGCTACATAAACCTGTAATCTTTTCAAAGAGCATTGCTACACACAGTGTTCTACATCATACTCTTGAGTTTATCTATAATTAGAAGCGAACAAGGTTTTCTCAGTTCGTACTTGCCCGATCCTCTCGCATTTCAGCTTATTACTCTCTCCCTACATTCTCTCTATATTCTGCTCTGTCTCTCTGGTTGCCAATCTTCAACTCGTACCTTTCTTCTAAAATGGGTCTACCGAGACAAAAAGGAAGGAGACATAGTGCAGCTCTGTGATTTTTTTTTGCATTTTCTTAGTTCACGCAGTGTTTTCCTCTACGTTTAATTTTTCCCTTATTTTCAATCAACACAAAATACTAACACTTCATTTCCATTTCGTATGATGAACACTATTTTCCCTGTCTTGTGCATTTGAAATAAAATTTTGCAAACAGACCAAAGGAGACTGGAATGTGAGCATGTAGTCGTTACCAAGGAGACAATTTCTTGTGAGACGTGTGTCGTAAAAAATAACTAAATCCACGGTGAGCTTTGGAAAATAGCTCAAGCCATCATTATTATTAGAGACCAACTAGCACACATTTTTAAGGAAAAAATCATTACACGAATTATTTTGAGAATTGCTTCAGATAAAGTATTCCATCCTTTCGATTTTTTCTCAATCATCGACGGTCGGAGAGTTTTTACAATCATTCCAGTCTCCCAATAAAAAACAACTTAGCTATGCATAATGTACCCTGTTGTGAGAAGATGCTCACACGTTCTCTCCTGATGTCGACTGTACGGCACTCACCTACCGTAGAATAAATGTGGGCAGCACACCCATTTGTGTGACATTCACTTGCACTCACCGTCATCATCTCGCCATTTCACACATACTCCATGCACTCCAACGATTGATGATGCTCGATATAAAGGTAATGCACTCTGCTTCAACAGGAGGAAAGTCAAGCTCGGATAATGCTCGCTCTACAAGACCTCTTCAAAAAAGAGCAAGGAACTGCAGTGATGATGTGAAAGTGATGCACCTCACTCAGAAATTGTCATTTGCCAAAACATCCCCACAAGCATAGATTTTTAGTCACAAAACTTGAACAGCCCCACCAGAAAATGAGTGCTAGTTGATGGTAATGTGTCAAAAAGGATTTTTTAAAGACAAATCAGTATACACAACTTCCACCACCGCATCTCGTATACTTTTCAATAGATGTCGAGGAAAACTAATATTATTATAGCTTGTACACATTACCGGGTTGCGAGGTGCGGGAAAAAAATCGGTTACACAATTTAATGGATATTATCCAATTTCAGTAAAACTCTTATATGCCCACCACATCGGAACGTTGTGCCATCATCCAAAAAAAGTGTAAGTTCGCTACACTTTCTCTTATAGCTTCATGTTGTTCCATGGGATACAAATACTATTCCCGACACCACACCACCGGTGTATGATCACAATACAAACCATGGGAACATTATCCCAAAAAAACGGTGAAAAGACGGTTACATGTGTCTAGGGGTTAGTCGGCTTTATGTCTTGCACAACATGCATAGGAAAAACTGTGGGTCTTCGTGTCGTCTCCGGTTTGCCATCTTGGGTCTTCCAAATACACTTATGCTCACATAAACTTTTAAGGATAAAACCCACATTAGAAATTATGCATATGCAATATCCCGCTCTCCGACACACTCGAGCTCAAGAAACTCGCTACTTTCACAGTACAGACTCCCGTTTTACTTCAAACAAGTCATGATTCTCGTTTTGGTACAAAAAAAAAAGAGTTTACACGAAGCTTGGTTTTAGAGCACATAACGCTCAGTGCAGAGAGAGATATAATAGGAAATAATCATGATGAGAGAAAATGCAAATAAAATGCGGAAAAGGCATTTACGAAAGTTTCCGTTTTTTTTTCTCTCCCCTTTTCCCTGGCCAAAACCAACGACGACGAACAACTTCATCCAATCCTTCTCCTGTAATGGTTGATGTTCACTCTACGGATAGGAGCATGTATATCCATGACGCTGTGTAGATTATTGGCAGTTTCATCTCTTTCTGGATGAGCCAGAGGAAAGTACAATGTGCCTATTATAGCCCTCCGAAGCGATCACACTGTGCAAACACTGAACATAAATAGAATAGTCTACAGAGTTTCCCCCGTTGTTTGTAAACCAACGTAAATTGTCCTGGTCTCAGAGTGGAAATGCAGATTGCTTTAAAACGAAGAAACAAAACTCCTTTTCTCTCTAGTTTCTACTCGTTTTATTGTGCGCAATGCAAATACCATTTTCTTTTTTCAAGGCGTAAGCACACACACTCGAATGGAATTCCAAAGCACACATTCAATACCAATCCGCATCAAAAGTCGTTACATCCCATATGCCACACTCGGCTTTCGAGGTTGCCCGCAAGAATCAGGATTGCAAACACATTACTGCTTAAGGAATGTTTTTTTTTCGTTCTTCTTCCGTCAGCTCTCCAACCTTTCCATGGGAAATGAAGACAGTTCAAAAAGTCAGAGAATCACCTTTTTCCACATATTATTATGAAATGTGGGAATGTGTACTCTTCAGCTTTCCCCGATTTTCGGGGAAATCTCTTATTTGTCTCCAGTTTTCCATTATTTCTCAACACAGCCGGATTTGCGCGACCAATTTTTAAAGCAGCGACTACTGAAGAACATTTGTTGAATTTGCAAATATCGTGAAAAAGGGAAATCAATCACCATCCCCCCTCTTGCTGAGGGGGAGCTACTTTGAATCAAGGATAGCTTTTCAATTTGACTAGTTAAAATTTAATCAGATCGAGGGCAAACTGGTCGTTTTGTAGAGAAACTCAATATCCCCGACTACTCGGTGGCCTAGTACACATTACAGAACACAAGGCTCTATTGTAACACACACCGGAGAAAATTGGATAAAGTGAAAGCTGAGAGTAGCGTGTATGCATGTCCGTATCTATTATTCAGGTGTGTGTACAAACACTACAGGAACGGAGAGAAGGGCTAAGGTAAACTGAATTTTTGTCGTGAATCAATCATTGATCTCAGCGTGAGAATAAAATGGGAGAAACTAGATCTCCATAAAGTCCCCAGGCGTAAATGCTACATAAAAACTGAACAGCTAAAAATTTGATATGGTAATCAAGGGGAAAGTACTCGTATAATTCCATCCGCTGAAAATGATTACATAACTTGGAGGAAAGTTGATTAAAATAAAACATATTTTGCATGCTTACCTTTTGGGCTTTGAGCATTGGCTCGACGGCCTGCATGATCACTTGGGCTCCAATAAACTTGTTGAGGAGATTCCTCCCTTCACACGTCTGACTGCTGGTTACGGTCGTTGTGATCTCGTCATTTTCCGCAAAGGGTTGCATGAGTTCCGCGTCCTCCCCTTTCATTCGGTCTATCACATCCTCGAGATTTCTGATGGGACTTTGATCATTGAGAAAACTTTTCCCAGTGCCTCTGGTGGTTCTCGAAGACGAAGTCGTCATCACCACGGTGGATCGCAGAGAGGACCCAGTGGACTGCTGTTCTTGCCATTTTTGCTCGCGGCTGCTTTGAATACAAAGTTCACCACCGTCGCTCACTGCCACCTCTACCCTTTCCTCCTGAGCAGCTGGTGTTGGCTCTTGTGAACCACTTCGTCTTCGCATCTTCGTGGTTTCCTTGCCCCCTTCCGGCACTGGGGATGCTAATCCACTGGAGGATTTAATAGACAAAGGGATCCGACTTGGACTATCTGCTCGAACACCTCGCGGCAAGCTACTGGGAGACTCTCGACCCGATCCTGTTGACAGCTCGGGAATCGCCGAGGTACTGCTCGCACTCTTAATGGAATCCTCGACGGTGGTTGTCGAGCCTTCAAAACGCTTCGACATCTCTCTCACCGACGAGTGTCCCACCTTGCCCCTGGAAAAGGTTGCGATCGATGTGGCTACAGATGAGGAGGCAACTTGTTTCGGGGACGGCGAGTTGGATCTTTGGCGTCTCCAGGACTCGTCATCATGAGAGTTGACCTTGGGCACTTTCCTGGCTTCCCCGGTTGAGTCCTTTCTGGTGGCCGTGATTGTGGAAGAGTTGGACGTAATACTGGACCGCTTCTCGGTTACACTGCTTTCACCTTTGGTTCCACCGACAACTGTTGAGGACTCCTCTTTCAGTCCTCCAGAACTGTTTTTCCTTCCAGAGCTCCCGGAACTGGTGAATGAGGAGGTTTTCTTCAGAATTGATTTTGGCGAGGTGGCCACCTTCCGCGAGTCTGGTGTTGTTGATGAGGTCTCTGAAGCATCGTTCGTCGACTCCTGCCTCTTCTTCATCCCACTGGATTTGGAGAAAGTTGGCTCACTCGCTTTCTCATCGGTTGAGCTAGAGCGCTGACTTTGCTCATTAGTTTCCTCCTTGCTTTCTGTCGCTTGCTTTCGCAAAGCTCTCAAGCCATACATGTCATTCGAGCGAAGACTGCTTGTCGCACTGCTCTTGCTAATTGTTGTGACGGTGTCTTGCCCAGTAGCCTTGGGCGTTGAGGACGACAATGATGTTGCGATCGGAGCTTCATCAACTTCAACAGGTTTTCGCTCCTCCGCCCTCCCTTCCATTTGCCCTTGAACTTGCTTGATTTTCCTCAAAGCTCGCAGGCCAAAGAGTGGAGTGCCATCGTCGTCAACTGGACCTATTCCGTAGCTCGACGTGACCATATCTGTGCCATGGCTCGCCTTCTCTGAAGTGGTTGTCTTTCCTTTTGTGGACGCAGTAATGCTGCTCTTCTGCACAGACGTCGTTCGAGTCGATGACAAGGATTTCTGCTCTTTTACCACCGTGTCTCTTGCTAATGTCGTTTTGACACTGTCTCCAGGTACCTGACTACCTCTCCGACGTTCAAGATCCGCTCCGGTTGTTGACACAAGGTCCACTTGATCTTTCGCCCTGCTCGAGCTCCGAGATCGGGTTACTGCTTCTTGTGCCGCAACCTTCTTGTCTTCTTCCTTCTTTGTGACCAATTCCTTCGAACTACTTTTCCTCGTGTAGGCTTTCCCACGAGGTGACTCCTCGCTGGATTGCTTTCTCTTTGTCAGCTTTCCACTCGGCTCTCCAGACGAGTCTCGCTCAAGCTTGGCCCCGCTCGAGTTCTCTGTCCGCTTTGAGACAGATGCTAAATCCTTTGCGGTCCTCTCAACTTCTTTCTCATCCACCACTTGTTGTTCTTCTGTGACAACTTGTGAGCACACTGTAGAACTGTTAAATTTCTCGTCTTCAGTAGCCACCGCCAGATTTATATCGACATCCTTTGAAATTATTGTTTTCGGTGGAGAGGCCGATCTTTCCCGCTTCATGCGGGCCGATATAGGGATTTCACTTCGTAGCGGGGATCCAGCACGAGACGGAGGCCTTTCTGGTTCCACCACTTTCTCTTGGGCATCTCCCCCAACGCATTTCCCTGGGGATCTCCTCCCCGTCGTCATTTTTTCATTGTCTTCTTCCAAGTTTCGTGAACTCCTTCGGGACGAGTATAGATCCTCGTCTTGGACTCCGCCGTCTCCAACATGTTCCTCCTCCCGTCCACCCCTCACTTCTGTAGCCTTCTGGTCTCTCGAATATTTGCGAGTGCTCAGGAGCTGAGTGGTTTCAGATGACAATTTCCGAGGTTGCTGGTCGCTTTGATTACTCTTACTCTCTTCGCCCGTAATTTTCTCTCGCTCCTCAACTTTCTCCTTTTGTTTACCCACCTCCTTATCAACTTTCCCTATCACAGACCTCGAGCCAACTCTCCCCGAGCTGGTCTCCTTCACACCGTTCACACTCGCTGCCTCCACGGAGCTCCGTCGCCTAGATCCGTAATCAACTTTTTGGGGCGATGTGGATCTCGAGTGTCTCCCATTGTCCTCAATCCTATTCTCCTTATCAACCGATGATCTCCTCCCTTTCTTGAGCTCCTCGCTTGATTTCCTCGAGATGATGATCCTTTTCTCTGTCATCAACTCGGCTGATGACTTACGTGAGGTTACTCTACTGGATTCCTTTGTTTGTCCTTCCGCCACGTTGTGAGATGATGACCGCCGAGTTGGCTTGCCTGGCTTGACCCCTTTGGGCTCAGAAGTCACGTTCCCACGTTCAGGTGAGGTGGAGTCGCTCCCTCGCTTGGTCAGCGTGGCCTTTCTTTTCAAGTAGCGTATCCGGCCGCGAATCTTGCTTCGCTCATCATAATCAGTGGCTTTGTCTAGTAGGGCTTCTAGCTCCACAATGTTATCCATGTCATCCACCGCATTCAATTCGGAGGTCGTCATTCGAGTGGACGTGACTGAGGTGGTTGTAGTCATAGTGGAGGTAGCATGCATTGTAGACGATGACCGTCGCCTTTCATCAGTTATGGTCTTTGTGCTCGTCTCCCCAGTTTCCTTATCCATTCTCTCCGGACTCATGCTGACACGTTTGCATATCTTCGGGCTCATGCTCCTCATCTCCACTTTTCGCGTAGGCGTCGCCGATCTCTCGGTAACTGAGGATTTTATCTCCTCCGTCGAGGGTCTCCGCTGTTGCTGTTTTGTTTGTCTCATTGTGGCTTTGATGACATTGGTCGACTTGAGTTCCGCCAAGTTGCCTGGGCTGCTCGTCATCATCGTTGTTGTTGTTGTGCTAATCACTTCCTTTCGCTCAGCTTCATTAATAATGTTTTCACGATTCTCAATGTGTTTCTGCTCAATGGCCTGCAAAGCCTTTCTCGTCGTCTTCCCTTGCTGGTTGCTCGCCTCCGTTGGAGTGGAGTTCCCTTGAGAGGAGTCCTTTCTTTTGAGAGGCCGCTGAGGAGCATCCTCCTGCTTCTCAATCCTTGGTTTTGAGTCTCGCTTTTTCACACACTTGTCCCCGACGTTGGTCGAGTCTTCACTTTTACGTGAGCCACCTTCCACGACGATCCTGTCCTTTGACAGAGTTCGGCTGCCTCTTTTATCTCCTTTTGACTTTGGCTGGTTGTCCCCAGGAATATCAGTGCTGGCTTTATTACTCATTTGATGCTTCACCGGTTGTGCCTTTCCTCGCCGAGCTTTCTCCTCTGCCGTGCTGATTGTCGTCTCTCTTTCGACCACACTCTCAGTGGTGGTGTTCCTCTCCTTTCTCTCCGTCTTGTGTATGATGACCTCCTTTTGCGCTGCTGGAGACACACTTTCTCTCCCAACCCTCCTTTCCATCGAGACAGACTCCCGGGCTGAGCCACGTCGTTGCTCAGAGTCTCCAGGCTTTTCCTCCAGAGATGTGGTCGACTCGGAAGAAATGCTAATCCGCTCTCCGCGAGAACGCGCCTCAAACAGGGCAGCCTTCTCGGAGACGGTCAGCTTCGGACTTGTCGAGACTTTGGAGCCCATCTCAATGGAACTCCTGTCCTTTGCCGCTTCCTGCGCTTTGTTCTCAAACAAACTCTTTGCCTTGAGGACCGCACCTGGACTCTCCAGATATTTATTGGAGGCTGTAAATCGTTTAGGTGGGCAAAGGGGATCTTCCTCGTCGTCTAATTCATCATCTCCTCCATCATCTTTCCGCCGCTCTCTCCGACTCCCATTAGTCGTCTTTGTAGAGCGAGTAACGGAAGTTGATGATGATGATGGTACATCTCTTTCCGGAGACGAGTCTGAGCCTTTCCGTAATCTCGGATTTGGTTCTGGCTTCGCAGCACTGGCTCGCTTTCCAGCAAAGACACTTGGTCGACTCAAAATATCTGCTTCATATTTTTGCTCCTTTGTCATTGTTTGGTTTGCCTGGTTCCTTCCTGTCACTGTCACATGTGTGGTCCTGGAGGAGGCAGTGACCTGCTCATCCGTTTTCATGCTCGAGCTGGTCGTCTTCGACGTCGTGGATAACAAACCGGCAGCTTTTCCTCTCGTGTCTTGATTGGAATTTGTGGGAGTCGCAGCGGCGGCAGACTGATGTGCATAAGCCTTCGAGGCAGTAACAACTGTTTCCTTCACTTCCCCTCCAGACTCATTTCTCTTTGTCTTCTCAGGGCTGTGGGAAGAGGGACGGGGTGCCCGAGCCGATTTATCAGACCTCCCGACTGACGACACTCCTCTCTGTGTGGAAGATGATCTCTTGCCGGAAGTTGTCATTTTGACTTCATCTCCTATTATCTGCTCTTCCAAACTCTCACTGTCTACTTTCGCCCCGACTCCCGTCCGAACTTTCTCTGCGGTCGCTTTCTTTTCATCGGGATTCCTCCCAGGAGATTTCTCACGTGAATGGTAATGATGATGACGATCATCATCACCTGGACAGTTGTACTTGTACGTCGTTCTCGTGAAAGGAGGCTCAACTCCTGTCTCCATCACGTCTCCCTGTGCGGGAGTCGAAGTGCTGTTCCCGGCTCTGTCCAACACACCTTTCTCGCTTTTCTTCACCTTTCTCTCGTCCACGGACAAACTATTATTTATCTTGGTCGGCGGAGCTCCGACTCCAGGAGTAGTGGCACTTTCATCTCGGTGGTGATGATGGCCTTCATCAATGGATGCACTCCTTTGTGAGAGGAAAGTGTCAAGAATGTCGAGCTCTCTCATGATCTTCTCTTCTGTCGTCTTTTTCCCCTTTTCCGGGACCGCTTTCACCTGCTGAGCCTCCGCTTTCACTGTCCCTTGTTTCTCGGTGGAACGTGTCCCTTTGCTCGACGTCTTTGTCGATTTCATTGAGCTGGCAGTAGTGGCAGTAGATTCGGCAGATGATTTATTCGCTCGACGGCAAACTTTCTCGGTTGTCACGTTCTTCTTTTCAGCACTGAAGTTTTTAGTGTTTGCTGATTCTTGTGAAATGCCATTTGTCAGCTTTGCATCACCCAAGCCGCTGCTTAATTCTTTGATGACGACTGTACCCACTTCCAACTTCTCACCGCTCTCCTCATTTTCCCTCCCTCCAACAGTTATTCGCGGAGAGCTGCTCATTCCTCCTGACACAATTGTTCGCACCTTCGTCGACGAGGAGGACGTCATAAATACTGCTGTGGATGACGACTGGGACGTTGTTGTTGAAGAGAATTCATTCCGGGTGACGGACACACTTTGTGGATCAGCACCTCCTTTCCCAGTTTTTGGAGTGACGGCGACGGTTGTTCTTGTTGTTGTGATTTTTCCACCGCCGCTCCCACCCTGACTTGTTGTCACCGTTGTTGTGGTCTGCTTTCTCTTGGACACCACACCATTAGTCATGCTTTTGTTGCTCTGTGATCCCTTGCTCGTTGAGATGTCACTCTCGACGCTACTCCGCTTTGACAAAGGTTTAATAATTTCTGACGAAGACACATTGCGTTTCGGGGATGCACGCTGTTGAGCCTTGATCTCGTGCAGTTGTGACGTTCGGTCTTTGTTGCTTAATCTGCTGGATTTTGACGTCGGAGCGTCTTGCTTTCCTCCGGCGGTCGATGTCGACGACGAGGTTGTCGTTATGACACTTGACTTGACGAGATTCTCCCCGTCCGCCTTGACAACCTTGGATACGGTCTGCTTCGCATGAACCGTTGTTGACTGCATCACCTCCTGCCCGTCAACCGTGTGACATTCGGTTGACGTCACTGTTTTCTCTCGGGAACCCTCCATTGTTCCCCCGTCAGCGGCGAGGGGCTTCAGAATATTCGCCAATATATCATGACCTTCCCTCCCGTAGTACTCCTTCAGTCTCTCCTCCCGCAACTTGTACATTCGCGAGCGAATCTGACGCTTTGTGTCTCCATCCACCTCGTTTTGCCACTAGACAGAGGATACAAAAAAAACACGCTTTTGTAAGTTTTCTCATATTTACGAGATTCTTTGAAAACAGGGAAATTAGGTGGGCGTCCTTTAGTGACACACGTTTATCAAAATATCACAGATTTTCATCATGAACATCATGTCAAATAACTCTCGGATGAAAATCATATTTTTCAACTCATCCAAACTCAAGTTTCCGTCAAGAATGACAGTGTTACAAGAAAAAAGTACAAATTTGAGCAAGAAAACAAAATAATTGTAAGAGTAAAGAGGCAAGGTTGTGTGCGCACTTATTATTATATTTTTTTCAGTAAAGAAGCCCACATTTACTGCAGAGAGAAAGGAAGAAAAAATCCGATCGTAAATCTCAAGCTGCATTTTTGTGCAACACCTTTTCATGCCCTTTTGATGACGGTACGAGAGATCATGCAGATAGGGACAGAGGCGCGTTTCACATTACACAAATGCCATATTAAAAATATGCAGATCTCTCACTAAAAGGCTGTGCAGGAATTTTAAGGATGCCCTTACACGAGAAGAAGACTAGATGTGTGCGAGGGTGCACTTATCTTAAGGAAAAAGATGAAGCGTCGTCGTAATTTTCATTTTATGCTCAAAAATTAGGTATGCAAGACGACGAGATAAGAAGTGATGGGCAAAGCAGGTAAATGTTGAGGTAGTAGCACTTACATCATCCTCTTATCGTCTACGATTTTTATTGCATTTTACAGGTAAATAACAGAGAAGAAGAAAAAACGCGAAAAGTGTGGAGGAGTTGGAAAGTAATATTATTACGGAGGTGGAATGATGATGTCCCTGGTTTTTCTGACTACTTCTCTCTCTCTCTCGAATCCCTAGTTTTGATGAATGTGACAACTATTCGCGTCCTACTCCTTTCCATAATAAAAATTCACACTGCCATCAAGAAGAAGGGATTGGTGTACTGACGACGAGAATGACGACGGCGATTAATTGCCTCCGTTCTATTCTCAGAGTTTTCTAGAGTGTAACGTTAAAAGGAAGGTAAAGACACCATGATCGTAATGAGTTCGCTACTTTGTCTCAAAAATGATGATGTTAAGTCTTAAACCTTGTTACGTTGCAGGTTTTTTTTAGCAGCCTTTGTGAGGAGCACGGCTCAAGTTTTATCTTTCGTCTTTTAAATGGCTTTGGAACACGTCTGACATGTGGGTGAACGACAATGTGACGAGGTAACGAGTAAATTGAGACGACTACCCTCAATTATTTCGCATGTAGGATTCCTTGTGATTGGACAACGATTTTCTCTCATTGCCCCATCGACGTTCTGAACAGTTTGTTCATCTTGGATTTGCTGCTAAAATGGTTTGTGTAAAGTTTGTACTAAAATAGGTGACAAAGGTTGTGCTTGAATTTTTAAAAACTTCGACTCTCAGTGAAAATGACAGTGGCTTGTTCACGTGCTAACTAATGTGCGCATCTCGTAGTGGAAGACATAGATGAGACTGACATGCAAGGATGCCGCTTCAGGCGACACTTGTAACTGCAGAGTGATATACATTGGCCGATAAATTATGTCTAGTGTCCAGTCTTTTTGGGCTTTAAAATTGGCGTAATGTCCAACAATCCCTACTTTTATGCCGTGTATCTTATATAAGTGTTTACGGGGGTGGTGGTGAGCACGTAACGACAAACTAGTATGGTTTCTTCACATGATCATCGATCCAACAATTTCTACATGGAACAACCAGCCTAATTAACCAAGTCCGGCTGTTCATTATTCCCCTCAAAGCGTGTTGGGACAAGAGTGTCCACGTGAGATGATTT
>JAHZMW010003437.1:0-11911 GCA_027743745.1 Alloscopus bannaensis | reverse complement strand
TTAATGTATCTAGGATTGTTGTCAGTATTCAGTGCTGCGCTTTTTCGAAACTCATCTCTCTCTGTGACTTCATTGCAACTCTGGTTATGCTTTTTGCGTGTAAAATCAACCGTACATACATAATGTAATGACTGTATGTATCTTTGAGTGTTTCCTTCATGAAAACCTATTAGCATACAACCCGAGTCAAGATTCACTTACACATGCACACACACTCCTTTATAATATACGTGTTTCCTATTCGAATGAAAGAAGGGAATGATAATAGTACTTGGTCCTTGTACTTCTCATTTCCTTTTTTTTACTCTGGTCTCAAAGTGCAACTTAAGCTCACGTCCTTTCCTGCAGCCCCAAGAATCTCTCAAACTTTCAATCGGAGTATTATACTAGATATACTGAGAGAGATGAGAGACACGCTGGTTGTGTACTGAAACATGGTGATTGCTTCTCTACTTTTTGTGTATTTCATGCACGGATTTTACAATATGACGAACTTTTTACTTTGTAAATCCTGAAGCCCATGCTGAGGTCTTGCTTCCTTTAAAAACTGGTTGGGGCCAATGTGTGGAGTGTCTTCTCAGATGTGAACGTAGGCTCACATTATTAAGACGATGCGTTGTTGTTTGTTCGTAAAAGTGTGAATTCAGTGAAGGAGCACCTCGCTAATACTGTTGTGCATGTTAGCAATGTTTGAGAACTTAATACTTACGCATTACTCATGATATCATCTAAAGAAAATCTATCTTCTAACTTGAAGAAGATTTTCTTTCACCTCCTTTTCTTTCATATTATGCACTATAATATAATAATATCGCTTTGTGGTTTTTATTTGCCTGCAGTTTTTTCTCTCATCTTGAACACAAAGTCGAGTTGACCCTCTCATTTCGTAAATATCGATTCTACTGCGATATTTTTGCGATTATTTTATGCTGCTAGTTAAAGGATGTGGAAAACGTTGTGCGCAGTTTTTATACCAGATTCTTCGAAGAGAAATGAAAGATGACTTCAGCATGATTAGAAAATTGCTAGCATTTTAGTTTCACGAGGTGTGCAGTACTCATTGATAAGAGAAACTTGGTAACAATTCCATCCAAACTCCACCACACTTTGCTCACAAAAATGATCTCTTCACGTGTACCTTATAAATGTATGGGAAATGCAAAGGAGTCACGACGACTTCAAAAGACGTTATGTGTACATGTAATTTGGGTGTAAAAAGGTTTTCAAATTCCCTCGAACATTGATAACCGCTCTTGTGTAAATTATAATGAAGATCTCAATATGGTAAACATTTGCATTTGCATTTACTATTTGATTCTGTACAAAGCAAAGAAGGAACTTCTTGGTGGTACAGTTTCATTTGTTGTATAATAATACACATGCTTTATCGATATGTCCTGCACATACGGGAAGATGATGATGTAAACTTCCGTCTTCTCTGTCACCAAGTATCAAAGACATAATGTTCATAATAAGTGTATCTATCTATGTTCTCACTGTTCACTCACAATCTCCGCACTACACCGCCACATCTCGTTGGTCGTACAAAACAGTCTCAATGAAACAGTTACACGTATTAGTTTGTCCCTTGCAAACATCTTTGAGTGTGTGCTCATTCATAATCAAAGAGAACCACCCCTGTGCACACCAGCTCCTATCAAACTAAATGAGGTATGCAAAAAAGAGAGATTTCACTTTTTCGTATTTGTAAACGGGGACAGATTACTGCGAGACGGAAGGCTTATTACAGAAAGGCTTATTCAGTGAGTGTGTGTGGTGGGAAGTAAGGTGTGTAAAGTCAATCGTCAAAGTCTGTTATATACTCAAGTTTAAAGAATATTTTATAATGATATGTCACGACTCACGATTTGCTCCGCACACAAGACAAGCTCTCTTCCGCTCAATATTACTAGTGCTCTTGCACGATGACAACCGTGTGTCAATTTGTAACCATAAAGTAATTCATCTAAATGGCTTCACTCATTAATTGGTAGCATGTGATTGAAGCATGAATTTTATACGTCTCAATTGATTACCCATTAAATTCATGTGTGCATAAAAGACAATTAGCCTCGAGCTTATGAAGAGGAGTAATGGGAAGCTGCAAAAAAAAATTGTATGATTTCATAGCTTGTGCCGCAGTCCACAATGCATTCTATAATTTACACACATCTTCCTCTGGCACATCGAGCAGCACGTTCCACTCGTTTGACATGCTGAGATGGATTGTGGCGTTTTACTACAGAGATTATCAATCCTGTGGGATCCATCTCAATTGATGCTATCCAACTACAGGAGCTAGTTGGAAATTCGGAGGTTTCCTCCCTACAGCCCTGTTGTTCCTCTGTGGCAATAAAGGCATGGCGGTGGGCACAGAGGAGGAGAGATATGGAAAATTGTACTCTGCTAATTACATTATAAAATCACACGTGAAATCCAATGCTCATATCCAAAGACACTGACAAAAGACATAACTGCTCTCTGGTCTCTCTCTACTCCACTGTTCGAGACAGCTTTTGTATGCGTTGCTCTCCCTATCTCTCCGAAAACCGAGCGAGAATTCCATTATGTTCTGAACTAGTTCGGTAATATTACATTGTCAACATATAATAGTGAGAGGGAATAAGAGAGACAAGAAGGATTCCAAGGAAGCACGTTCAGACTATTTATAGAAAGCTACGTTTTTTGTACTTCCGAATCGACATGTCTCTCTGAGCACTCCTTTCATTTACATAGTTTCTCTATAACGATATACAGAGGTGTACGGATTTTTTTTGAAAACGGAAAACTACACCCGAGTGAAGAAGCGTTGACTTGCCTGTGTACAAGACAAGAGAATTTCCTCGGCGCTGAGTCAATAGAATGATTTGAGCTTGTTATTCCCTCAAGAAATTCAATCTTTTGTATTCTGTGATCAATTGTGATTTTGGGCCTCCAGAACCTGTCCCTCATATACACTGTGTGAGGGACAAGTAAGTTTTATCGGCGAGTGTGTTTCGCTTTCTCGATTTACTAGCGCCCTGTATTCAGTGCTATTGCTATTCGGCGTGCTATCTATTTTTACAGTACTCCATATACCGATCATTGTTCTCTCTCTCACTCTCTCTCTCCTTCGTTTTTTTTCAGGTTGAAGGTACTCACGCCCAGAGATCGGTTAGTTGAGAGAGTTTGAGGAGTAGTAGGTATTAGTAGAGTTACCTCCACCCCCGTTTCTAGCCTCCTGCAACCCTCACAACACCAGCTCCTATTTGGGAACAATGGATTTGCCAACGGACGTAAGTTTCAATTCATATGGTGAAAATGTCGTCCACCGTGAATATACGTACACTCACGTTTCCATGTTATGTGCACACCGTGTCTTATGGATTACTAAACAAAATACTCACGATGACGAGCTTTCTTCTCCGCTGTCCAAGTTATAATTGGTCCATCAGTAATTTGTTGAGAATTTATTGTTTTCTTCACTTGTGTCATATTATGTGTAACTGCGTATTAGATGTCAGTCGTCGTGCTCTACTTTCCTGTTTTATATTTGTTATATTATTATCTCTTATCGTTTGTGACCGGCAGGATATTTTTTTCTAGTATCATTTCTCATGTCCTTGAGTTATTATTTCAACAATCTCATTATGTAATGTGTACTCTCTCTCTCCCTCTTTCGTTGATTCCGTAGTCAGCAATGTATGTTATATGTGCTTTCGTAGTAGAATGTGTCAATCAATACCGTGTACACTCGTCCTTCTCTTTGTAAATAATAATATCACCTAACAAGGAACGCCAAAATTTCGTAGTCGCTGGATAAATGATTTGGTAGTGTCAGAACGTCAGAATGTGTACTAACGTAGAGATAGATGGAATTAAAAGGAATGACTTTATTCACTGTTGTTCAGGTGTGGGGACAATTAGCTCAAGTTCATGAAGTTGCACAATTTGCACACGACTCTCAACGCTTTCGGACGGTAATCTTAGCCTGTCGTTACTACCCCTTTGCAAGCCACCCGACGTACCCTAGTAACTCAAATGGAACATAATGTGGTTCATACATGATTATTAATGATTATTAAACACATTCCTATTAAAACTTGTTATCCAATACCTCTCAATATTGTTGTATGTTCGTAGATGAGATTTTTCTGAATGAAGTAGCCCACCCTTTTGTCAACCTCATTTTGATTGAGTAAAAGTGACCCTTTCTCCTTCCAACCTTTTTAGAGAACGGTGATGTCGTGCTGGTGATGCGAGAATGAGAATTTGCACCCTTGTTCTCGATTTGAACCGACTCCCGCAGCAAGTCGCTTATAAAATTATGTGTGAGATGTGAAGCCCTTTGATTTGAACTCATTCCCGTTTTCGTTCCTTGGACATTTCGTGCATACCTTTCTCCCTTCGTTGTGAGAGTCTCAAATTCCATGGAAGGAAGGTTCTGAGATTGGAATACCCTTTTCTACTTCAAAGTCAGTTAATCAATTTTTCATACCAGGAACAGCAAAAAATATAAATACACGGCCCAGTCTGCCGATTTGTACAATTTGATTTTCTTTGTCAAAGAGAATGAACGTTTGTATCCGCAGGACGATGAACCATGTTATGAATTTATACTATGAGATTGAAATGATAAATTGTAATGATTACGGTGAGGAATTGCTAAATGAAGTGGTGGTCTGTTGCAGACGATAGATCAACTTCCTGATAAGGTTTTGCTCCAAATATTTTCATACCTTCCTCACCGAGAAATTTGTCGGTTGTCGAGGACCTGTAAGAAATGGAGACAAATTGCTTACGACACCCGCCTCTGGAGCTTTGTATCTCTCCGACCTGAAATCTCAGGTTTGCATGTGACGAGTCTTGACACCTTACTCCATCTTATAAGGTTAGTTCAAAGTTCTCTTGTATTCTAGTGCTAGACTACGTCGTTTAAAGCCGTAGACATGGAAACCCTGTATATTTCCTCCAAATTTTCGACTTCAGCAACACGTCGTCTGAAAAAAAGCAGTGTTCCGTGTGTTAGGGTGACCAGCTGCAAAATTTCCCATTAAGTTGCAAATTAGGGAGTTGCCAATTCCAGGAGGAAATTCAAGTTCGTTGAAAGCTTCCCCCACAATCAGTTGGGAAAGAGAATTAGCTCAAGTTAGAAAAGTGAAAGTTGTGGTGATGCTTTCACTTTCCAGTTGAGTTCATGAACGATGCGGAACATGAGCAAGGAGTTCACTCGAGTGAATACTTGCGGATGCATATACCCAACTAAACACATGTAAGAAAGAAACTTTTTTGTGTCTTGGTACAGCCATAGATTCAGCCAGACCCTGAGGTACCTGGAACTTCCCATGGAACTCATCACTCATACCGTTCTTCATGAGCTTGCCGGAAAGTGCCCCAATTTGACACATATCCTGCTCGATTTCTCCACAGCCATGCAGCTTCACGATTTCAATGACATGCAAGTCAGTAGCTGTGACGTTTAAAATAATTCTAATTGTGTTGAGATATATGATCATTTCAGGTGGTAATGATTAAACTTGTGTGCGAAATTCTCAAATGTTTTCTTGATGGGAGTTAGGCTTTTCCAACCAAACTCCGCTACATGTGCATATGTCTCTCTGAAGTCATCTTTATGGAAGGGTTCATGCGGAAAATCTACAATTTCATTAACGGGATAGAAGTTCTTCATCTGATTGGTAAAAAACATAATATAGTGTAGGATTACATTTTATGTTGTGTTTCCAAAAATTTCTCGGAGTGCTTGAAATTGTGTGACAAGTACGTTCTTCCATTTGCACGTTGCACATGATACACAATGAAGGACTTTCACCTAATAGATGCGCTCACTCACAGTGTTTTTTTACTTGTTTCGAGTAGTTGGAGTGCTTAGCAGTGAATTACTGTGCCAAAGTCACTGGAACATGCTTGAGCACCTTATTTCAAAGGTGTAGAAAGCTGAAGACGTTGCTAATGAATCAAACGAGTAAGGACATTCTCTCTCCAATACTTTGCAACATCCATGTTGCATGACATGCCTTTATTCTGTAATAATCGTAACCATGGTATTATCGTTATTGCAGACCTGTTGAGTGACCACGTGCAGGCTGTCGAATGGGAGAAAACTCAGTTGCAAGAGCTGGACATCACTGCAACTGACTTGACCACAGAGTGCTTGATGGATTTACTCATCCGTGTGCCAGCACTCCGGTGGCTGTCCGCTGGACAACAGGACGGCTTTAATGACAATGTAATCAACATTACAGACTAGTATAAAAATTCGTTGTTGTTGAGGCCGACTTAACGTGTGTACGGACTTTCACAAGGTTTTGAGAGCATTCAGCGAGAGGGGCAATGCGAAGCACCTTGTTGCTCTGGATCTGGATGCGTCCGACAACTTGTCGGAAGAGGCTCTCTACAAGTTCATCATGAAACACGGGGCTCAATTGCGAGGCCTTTGTCTTTCTGGAATGCCCCACATCACGGACCAATTGTGGATTTCCGTTCTTCCTGTGTTGAAAAACGCAAGGTACCAATGTTCCCCAACCTTTAATTGGGCGCACACATGCAAAGTCTGCAAAATGTTATTGTGCACCATAGTACGAGTGCATGGTTTGCGTGCGTCACAATCTAAATCTCGACTGTATCTTCTACAGGATCCTTGTCATGGGTACAACGGACCGCCTGTCCACCAAAATCCACGTTGACCAACTCATGGATGCCATTGCCAATAACATTTCTAATTTGGAAAGGCTGGAATTGCGTTGGGACCCGGAAGCTCTTCGCTTCTCCGACAAGGGTCAAAAAGCCATCGACATCATTCGAGTCAAGTGTCTCAAACTCAGTTGCCTCGTCCTGACGTAAGATCACACATGACGTTCATTTTTAAATGAATTTGGTTTAAATGGATGAGCAGAAACTCTCATCGCTGCATTCCTCTACCTATTTTCCGCTTTCAGTGACGGACGGTACTACGAAATCGTGAAAGCCAACTTTGAGCGTGCTGACCGCAAGACCGTAGTTCGAACAACAACCAACTGTCGAGTCACAAACTGCTACCTTCTTAACTTTTACAGGGATCTACTATTTAATTAAGGGCTTGCTGCTATTTGTTAAGTCGTTTCTTGAAGAAGTGCACTTCCCGCATGTCATCTTCAACTATATCTTCTATACTGTTTACTACGTGTCCGAAGAAAAAGCCTCAAACACACGGAACTCTTTCTGTGCGTCTCTCTATCTCGTCGTGGATCGTGTTCTCATTGCTCAGTTCCATTTGAAGTCGTCTACCCTCTCACTCCACGTATGACTACATTTAGCCAACTTTCACCTCGTGTACACTTTCTCACTTTGCATTCGTTTTTGTGTGCGTAGGTAGTTTTGGATTTGTTACGAATTGGAATTCCTCGCCGCAAACATGCATGTTATGTATGTATGTACCTTGATATTATTGCTTAATAAAGAGTCATTTATCTTTAAACCCTCATTGACAAAACGAGATGTTTCCTGCCAGGATAAAAGGCTGAATCAAAAATACAACGCATTTCTTTTGCCTCGTTCACGTACTAAACATTTTCACTACATCTCTCTCTTAAACCAGAAGAAATGTTGGCCACCTATTGCCTCAGCGGGGAAATGACTCGCGTCATTCTTTTAACCGGATTCACATGCTCGACTAAATAGCTGTGGTATAACACACCAAGCATGCCATGGAAAAAGTCGAGTGTTTTCTACGGAGAAGGAAGAGGACGACGGGATACTACTACTATAGTCATGCTTCCGAGCTGAGGGTGATGTGATGCAGTCTATTTTCTCCATAATAATAATATGTACGTGATATGTGCTCCACGACTTCGGGAAACTAGGACTTTCCTGCTGGCAGTAGTTGTCTATCCTTTTCCCTCGTGGACTCTCACTTCGAATGAATACATTGGATGGTATTCATTCCATCCATTTTTACCGACATTCCCCACAAAGTTGTTTGTGGAAAGGATACTAAAATGAAAGTAGCACGAGCAGTCTACTTAAATGTCGGTTGCGATATCAGGAAAAGCTGTTCAAGTATGTGTTTCGTGCCCACAATATTTTTTTCTCCGTTCTCTCTCTCTCGTTTTCTGCGTACGCAGTCGGGAATGCCACACGGATTCCTGCTTTCAAGGCTAACTAATGTCCCTGCTACTGCCATGATTTTCTTTTTACCATATGCGCAGAAAATAAACATGAGCTTTATAGATCTACCTTTCAAAGTCTGCAGAGAAGTAAACGTGAGCTAAACCGGAGAGGGGACAATGTTGCGGAGAAAGGTTACGGGTAAAAGTAAATTAGTGTGGGTATTTTTTTTTACAACGATTTGAGAGAAAATCTGCCGAGGCCACTGAAACAACGATGGTTTCACACACTTTATATTGTGGTTAATCGCTTTAAGTAACTTGAAACGTGAGATATCGTTGTTACGTATTGTATGAAAATTGGACAGACAGACAGTTACAGTAACTGCCGCAAAGTAGGAAACCTCGTCGGAGAAGAGAGAGCCTTGGAACTGGAAATGCTTGACTAGACGTGGAAGGATAACAACACGACGGATATATTTTCCAGATTTACTTACACTCGCTCGTAAGCTCAGAGTGCTTAAGGATAAAATGATAAATGGTATGGAGTCAAGCGTTTTGGAGAAGCCAATTTAGTGCTGTTCTCCTCGACCATGACCGGCTGCGTTCTAAAAATTTGTCTGTAATAATAACCTGCTGCTGCACACCTCTCTCTTTCCACAAACATCTGAAGACTTCCCCATAGATGATATCCCGTCAGATTTCGTTCGCTTTTGGCCTTGATTGAATAATTTTTATTTTCCGTTTTTTTTCTTCCGAGCTTTTACAATCAGCTCAGACATGTGGAAGTGTGAAACACATTTTTCCAAATCGGAAGACGATCAGCATCGCCTTTCACAAGTTCACTAGTATTACGGTGTTAGTGTCTTAACTTGATTTTCAATTTTATACCAGTTTACCTTTAAGGAGAGTTAAGATAATGTGAGAGTGATTACCATAAACGTGTCTCAGTGGCCACCGTAAATTTTACAGAAATGCACCCTGCGCTACATTTCGAATTGTGAGCCACCTGGAAAATCTTTTGCTTAGCGGACTCTTTTGTAAGTATTTTGTATATCAAATTGCTACATTATTATTTTAAGTGAGTGCATACATTCCAGAGAGTGTGTCAAGTGTTACCTAATCAAAGGAATGTTCAAATTAGAAAGCAACCCCTCCAACAATACTATACGTTAGTTAGTGAAAGCATACGCATACGGATGTTGAACCAACCGCGGTAGCTACCACTATTACTGGTGTTTAAATAATGTTACAATGCAAAAGGTTTCTCACTTGCTATTTTGAAGATATTACGACGAAGTTCGTGAAGTCGTATGTCCTAAAACAGTCTCTCAAAAAAATCTTTTTGAGGCCCTTTGCTCTGGATTACTACAACCTTGAGTTAATCATGTATATATATATGACTATATTTCACGTTGCAACGAAGCACCTTGATTAACTTCACAGTAAGGTATGATGATTTATTCACTGCTCACAAATTTATGCGAAGGTTCCGCACCAAGTTTGTCAAACCTTAATAAAAGTCGGCACACTTAAATCTGTAATGAGTCGTATTAAAGTATTTTTTGTGGGTTTACTCAAGCAGCAATACGTACAGTAACACAATTCATTCTGTCCAGGCATTTGTCGGCATGTAAAAAAAACATAAATTTTTATATAAAGCTGAGAAATGACGTGAAATCATACCAAAATCAGTTAAACAAATAAAACCTGCATCCACATCTGGGTAACAGTACAATTCACCTTGTCAAAAGGCAACATAGTTCTAAACCTCTCCAGGAGGTTAATATTTCTAGGTTGGTTGACGTGAGGACGAACATCACATCCTACGAAATCAGTCGTGACGCTGTGAAACCGCGTTTGCATATTCATATTGCCTGGTGCGGTGTGCGTTAATTGTACAAGTGCTCGCTGAGGTTCCGAAACGCATTCGCCAAAGCACAAAGTCCACGTTTTCAGCAGAATTGAAAGATGAAATTACGGTTTTGAAAATACGTCAATGGAAATCCTGCATAGCTCATTTTTAGCACTGTTGTGTAAATAGGTATAAGCAATGAATGTGTTGTGCCACCTGAAACATGCTACAAGCAATTCATCACAGTATAATTAGTATATAAGTTTCATATAATAACATGAAAGTTGTGTATTATCTTGCTGCAAGTGACAGGTGTGGCATTGTAAGGATTGGCATTTCAAAATTATTGTTCAATGAATCAATAACTTCGTGGTTTAAAAGTTGCATGCATTAAATTACAGCTTTTTATGAATTGATACATATGAACATGACGTTTACCGTACAAGCCGAAGTGCTGCCAATACAAGCAACAAAGAATACTAAAATCATACCTGAACCTGCATTTTCAACTTGCCTACATTACAACTCTACAGCACAATTATATATACAGACAGACAGCCAACATCAATAGCAAATCCAAATTGTTGAAAGATAGAAATATGTAATGTGTATTGCGTAATTTGAGCCCCATTAATCACAAGTTTTTTTCACAATATTTTATGTCAATTTCTCTGCCAATAGCTCACGCGTACATTTTTACGATCCTGTATTTATTCCTAAAGCCTAAACGCTCTCTACGATAACTTATTTAGCCTTGCATGAATTTTATACAACTCTGATTCTCTGGTCCTTATATGTAACTAATAACATAACCTCTGTAGCTTGTATTTGAAAACCAACCAGAAAGAGACCTATCCTGACCAAAAACAGCAAGAAATATCTCAAAGCCAAAGCCATTAAGCTTGTATTCGGAGGGGCGAGAGAGTTCACCCAAAAAATGTAATTACACACGTACACACAATACGCAGAACTGTAAAATGCAGCAGAAAAAAAACAGTTTAATCTGGCAGCATTGCCATTTTACAAGGTAATTTAATACGTAACTGCTTCATGCCCACACACACCACAAACACACACCTGAAATAAGACATTTAATATGTACTGTAATTCGTGTTAGCTTTCATGATTTCAAATGATTAACTAGATGAGCTCGTAAGTACTAATTTATTGCATATTGTACCTACAAAGGCACACGCTCTCAGTTTGTTGAGTGACTACAAGCAGTGCAAACTCGACTTGGGGCTTTCGAGAGGATATGCATGCATAAAATATGCGCGTCGTACCAAAGCGCAGAGGAAATTGGATGAAGGTAGTTTTACGGAAGCCTCGCTCAAAGTGTGTTATATTAAATTCATGCAAATATCAGTCGTCGCTATAAAATGTGATACGTAAAAAAGAGTAGAAAAGGGCCTTAATAGAATGTTTCACCACTTGCCTTCTCAGTGCGCAAACAACGTGGTGCCTTTTTTTTACCGTAAGCACATTGTTATACATACAAAAGTTATAACACCAGCAGCACCACCTTCACTATACACAACAATATAACAATTCTCAGCTTACAATAGAGAGTTAGTTAAAGTTAGTGAGAGACTAATACCATTTCCCTTCAGAAAAAAGGTTGCCGTTTTAGAGGGACTAATATCATGACATGCATATTGCAGCAGTGCAGATTAATACTGTTCCTTGCGTAGGGATAAATATGGTCGTTTCATTTCATCAAAAAAGACACCACCTTTCAATATATCGTCCTAGTGAATATATTATGCAGAAGGTAGGGGTTCGAATAGGGTGTAGGTAATCAGAGTGAGTGGTGGTGGTGGTGAATCCTTTTTTAGAAACAGGGTAGTAAAGTGGTGGTGGTGGAGGAAGTAAGTGTCGCTAATGCATTGCTGGGCGTACGTTATGATTAGAGAGTTGCCGGGTCGGCTTTTTGCCGACCCTAACCCAACCCTAACCCTACTCCGAGATCACAACC
>JAHZMW010003436.1:0-42611 GCA_027743745.1 Alloscopus bannaensis | reverse complement strand
TAAATGAGCGTGACATAGGGGGGGAGGGGGGTCTGAAAAAAGTTTTTTTTTAGAGAAGCTTCTTTGTTTATGGCCCCTAATTATGTCATTTGTATCGCTTAAACCAATAGTCCTGTATACATGAAAGATTGCAAAAAACTATTCTTCATATTTAGTACGTATTTACAATATATTATGTCAATTTTGTGTCATCATATATAGTGTAGGGCGATATCGTAAAATATCATCTTCAGCACCAGTCTGTCAGAACCAACGCTTACGCACTGAATCCAAAAAATTTAAAAGTACTCAATGGGATCCGTTTCCTTTTTCGGCCCAACGACACTGGTCACACTAGTGTTCTGTCTCAGATCTTTATAAATTCTGACGTGGAAAATGTAGTCCCCGATTTTTGTTCTGATGAAGTAGTTCACTCCAGCAACAACCTGGGTTTTGTGCCCCAAGGCAGTTAGGTTTGCAGTCTTGAAATGCTCCTCCAAACCGTCAGTGTTGCCCCCACTGTCGGAACTAAATGAGGTTAGGGCGGCCGACTTGATGTCTTGGCTAAGTGATGTCACCAATTGCTGTATCTCATCGGTGGACTCTTTCTCGGTGTCGGAAATTCCGCCCACGCGCATTCCCATAGCCTATGAAAGCACAAAAATCGTGATTCGAATTCTGAAGCTTCCATTTTAACCATAATCATAATATCCATACGGTCAAAGAACTTAGGCATTTGTTATAGCAGTCACAGAAATGTGTCAACGTTAATAAACATTTCCATTTTTTAGTGCAAGACGCTTCCTTTATATGAATTCGTTTTTGAGCAATTTGTTGCAATACTTGTGTGCAAAACTAATGTACCAGTAAGTAAGAAAATCAAATAACTTACCATGGTTAAAGCAAAAAGGCAACAAGAGACGACAAGGATAAGTTTCAAAATGAGATTCATCTCCTCTGTTCGACTTGAGTACAGATCTAAAGTCGGAAATGTTCTCACAGCTCAAAGGGAAATGATACTAGGTGAACTATGACTCACTTCAATATCACAACTCCAGCATTTCCCGAATGTATTGCGAATGTTGGTAAATGGTTTATTGACAAAAACAGTCGATTGAGTATATATATACTGAAGATTATTCGTCAAGAAAGTATATACTCCCTCCAAAGCTTCACATACAAAAAATCATCTTTATTTTGGTCAGAAGGATTTGGTCTGAATGGTTTGAACTTAGTACTGCTCGTAGATGTACTTGGTAAGTCACCAATCGCAAGGCAAATCTTTCCACTCGTTTATATGCATCATTTCGTTGCGTATATGCAGGTTGAAATTTTTCATGATTTTTACGTTCACCACAAACACAGCTTAGTAAATCACGGCAGCATATATGGGTAATCAAATTGTATTGCCTTACTACGTAAAACCATTGAAAATTACATAAATACTACAGTATTCATAAGCTTACAAATGACTTCATGGAAGAACTAGTTGCTCGCAATGACTCATGACCCATTACATCTGCAGTAATGAATTAATGATACTTAACCATTCCATATTCCTTTTTACGAACCAAGTTTTAATCGACTCCTCGGTCCATTATAAGAGAAAAATGAGAGAATTAAATTAAACTAGTTTAATTTATTTTCATGATGCTCTAAAGATTCAATACAAAATGTCATCGCATATAAGTGCGCCAATTGCATTGTGGTTGCTCACTGCATTTCACAAAAGTTGTGTAACAAAAACAAAACGATTATTGAAATCATTTTGTTTTGCAATGACCTGCTAAAATCATATTGTCACCTCCTGCTCCATGTTCTAGCGAACCAAACAGCATTCGAGCTCGATGCTCTACAAGAATATTTAAATATTATATTAATCATGTCCGTATCTGTAGAATACTATGTGCACAAATGTAGCAAATCGTCAGTTTCTCTGCTGCTGGAGCATAAAATTGCAACTTGTTGGTGGTAAAGTAGTAAATTTTATTCCACCAGTGCTTAATGTTGACGAGAGTGATGGGCATCATCGCAGAAAGCAGATACATACAACAGCGACAAAATTATGACAGGTAAACGGCATTTGTATGGTATTTGTATGGTATGAGTTGAGGCATGAGATGCAATGTGTATGTGCGTATTTGGCACAGTTTACTCAATATAACAATAAATACGTCTGATCCAGTCGAAACAATGTTTCCGAAAAGCGGAGCATCAAAAAGTGATTGGGGGTACAGATATAATAACAAATATCGGCAACTGGAAGGTAAGAATTTTACATTCATGTAAACTCTTCATGAAGAGTTTTGACGAAGATGCGCAGCCTTCCAACAGGTCATGCATAACACGGTGAACAGACTGTGTTAACATGAATTATGCGTAAAGCACGACCGCTACTTTCGCATTGGTGAACACTATGTTTAACCTCTCGCTTATCTCTCGTATCTCCGATGATGGTTCTATCTCAATATTCGTGTACACTCTTCCGTCTACCCAATTTTCCTCGTATCACGTCTCGCATGACCTTTGTATTTCGTGGTGGCGTACCATAGTACCATTAAGGTGTTAATTTCGAGCATAATTACATTTAACACCTAAGCTGCGTACATTGTATACATACATTGGGTGTGGAGAGCTCAGTGGAGTTGAATTTCTTACTAATCCATAACAAACAGGCTGTCAGTACTGAGTACATACTTTTGGACAGAGTCTTAACTCAAGTGTCTTGCATTGCTAAATGTTTGCTCAGGTACAAAAGCAAATTATTGTTCGCAGAATATGTAACTTGCAGTAACTGGATTCTGAAGGCAAGAAAGATAGTGGTACTAATCACGCTTTTCAAATTCAAACATGCCCTATTGCAGGTATTACCTTAGAGTAAATGATAAAATTGATCTTTTTACTCTTTAACTCGTCTCAAAACATGTCCTGTCAGTCGCTGGTCACACTGATAATAAACCAAATAAGGCAGTTTAAGGCGAATCGCGTATCTCTGTTTGTAACACTAACACAATGATCAAAACAGTTCATAAGCTCCATAATGTGCTTTAGTTAGCTACTTTACTGTCGTTATCAGAATATAATAGTATTACAGAACATCAGAGGAAATCTTTTCGTTGGGGCATTGAGTTAAACTCTACATATCATTTAAGTAGTAAAAGATTAAAATCTTTAGTAAAGTCTAAAGTATTAAATAATACTCCACGGAATGGAGCATGAATGGTACAATTTTTAAAACCTTGTGTTAACTGGAAAAGTATTCGTATTCTACATGAGGATTTACTGAGTGAGCCCAGATTAAAACTCAAAAAAGATTTCCGAAGATTGTTGGTGAAATGTCCGTTGCGACAACGGCAAGCAGTGAAATATTGCCCATCAATGTGACTGTGATTCCCGCAGACCCCCAAAGTGATCAAGATGACGACAATTGGATTCAAGATAAGTGAGTTATTGTCATTTTCAATGGGATAAGAACTGAAATGGGAAAGGGAGAAATTCAATTACTTTTATAATATTCAATTACATTCACTACGTAGATTTATTATTTATATAATGTTGTTTTCTAGTCCGGTCGTAGTTACTGTGATGATCATCTCCGCATTGATTGCTATTGCCATTGTGGTCTGTCGGTGTTGGCGTCATCGGAGAAAAGGATCTTCGACAGCTAGTGAAACAAGAAGCATTTCAACCATAGGTACTCAAAATACTAATTACATATAACAAAATTATTATATGATTCTGATTTTCAAATTTGCGAGTTCCGGACTAGATATTTCAGCATTAGGCGCACCCAAGAATACTTCGGTTGGAGCAATTAATTCAGGAGCTTACGCCAACTCGTTCATCATTGTCGAAGGAGATCCCGGTACTGGAGATGCGAAGATCTCAGAAATTAAATTAGATCACATATCAAAAGACTCCGTCCGAAGACAATCGGAGAAGACCAAGCCGAAACAAATGTTAGCGGTTCCGCCTCTGTTTACGGTTAGCCAGCCGCGTCGGTCTTCTTCAGCCCATATAAATCACCAATCTCATCGCTCTGCTGAACAACGTCGTAGAAAAACCGCTGCAGACATGGAGCAAATGTTTACAGCTACTGAAGGACCCAGGATTATAGATGCAGACGAGGACGCGTCGCAGCAATCTCATCCAACTTATTTAATGACTATGCCCGTCGTTCTTCGAAAGGTTACACAAGGACCAAATCATGCAGTATATGTTCGGGAAAACGTAGAGTGAAGAGTGACCACCATTTAGGTGACTTACCACTTCATTTTTTGACAGAAGAGATGTACTTCTTTGAAAAGAGTAGAAAATGTCGTCTTAAGTGTGAAATTGTTTATTTAGCTTCAAAAGCAGTAATAATCGAGCTTGAATCTAACTTACTCTTACTAACACAAAGTAAAATAACTCAAAAAATCAGCTCAACTAGGTACTACATCCTTGAATTTATCTTCTCAATTCGCAACAAGATCTTGGAATCATAAATCCTCTACTGAAAGTTTACTGAAGCGGATGTGTAGTTGTTGAGTGCTTAACGGATTAACCCAACTAATAATCGTGTTTAGAGCTTGCATAGTTTAAACTGGCTCCAGTATTTACGTCAGCGACAGATATAATGATCTTCACGATCAACTCCAGTGTTTTATTGCTTTGTATGAAGCAAACTGTTTTTTTTTGTTAAATCTTTGTATAACTGTTAAGGACTGTATGTACATAAGATGATTATTATATTAGTAAAATCGCACATTCTCAGGCTTTTAAGATCTGAGATTGTACAATATTATGATGGTGGTTTCTGTGAGATACCTTCAGCCTTCACCATCCCACTACATAAATGGCGACAGAGAGTCGAACAAAAAACCGAGTTCGCACGTTCTGCAATGCAGAGAAAATTTGGTAGGCGGAGATGTTTGTTGACGGCAAAATGAAGTTTCTCTCGTTCCCACAGTCTTCTCAAAAGTTTGCGCATCAGAAACATTTTTTGTCATGCACCCTGCAAGCCAAAAATCGCATCCTTCTTATGAATGAGTGTTCCTTACAAAATGAAAGAATGATTTATGTGCATCACACCGATTACTACACAAGCTCTAGGAGAATTTAATATGTTGGATTGGTTTGCTGAAATAAATATGATAAACTCTCACGTTGTACGAAGTCAGCTTTGTACGTTGTCTGTCAGTTACAATGTGTTTGGTCTGCCATGTGTTAGTTTGAATGGAGAAACTTGCTCATGTTCGAAATTCGAATTATACAAACTGAAAAAGGAACAATGCAAATTACTCTTCTCATCATTATGATTCATCTTCAAGAATCTTTTACGTCAAGACTGGACCATCTTTCTCTTATGAATGTCATCAACATTCTTTCCTTCACTTTCCTTAGCGGAGTGAATGAGATTCCCATGAGTAATACTTTCTCATTCTCATGGATCAATTTGACCGTTTAACCTATTCCAGGATCATAATGGTAAATATTTTTTTCAGAGAAGATTCCTAACACCCGTTCCCAGGACCGCCTTCATTTTTCTTTGCTGAACGTCACTTTCATATGAGGTAAAACAATATGTGTGTGGTTTCAGTAGTGAACAGATCGAGTTGTGTGCTGTATGTGTATGTATTTATGTTTCATTTTATAGGTATATTATTATGTGGGTTTTTTCTAGTCATCATTGCAGAGTCGTGCTGTAATGACTGTAATGAGTTTATGTAAGGTTTATGTAGCATTTTATTAGCACTTTATAATGCTCTCTACCACCTTTCTTAATTTATTAAACTTCATTTACTGGTTAGTGTATCACTTACTGGTTGTTTTAGAAGTGACTTCGAATGCGCAAGGAAAAATGTATCGAGGACGTTTTGTTTACAGGCACTGAACACTCTGAACAGATCATAAGAGTTGAGCACATAACTGAAATGTCCATGACTGGATTAAAATCCGTAATTATTTACAAAAGTTTAGACTGCATTTAAATCACGTTGAAAATGCTTAAATCGCATTGTGTACGGCCATATAAATTGCACGTTAAGTCGTAATGTTCATTTAGTCATCTCTAGCCGGTGTCTTGTAAAAGTGTTTCTTTACTTTCTCGTTATAGTTAGTACATCCGTCAGTTGGTCTGTGGAGACTTTGGTCTCTATCCCAAACCTTTTCAAGTATAATTCTTTCAAAGTCATTATATAAAACATCGTAAAAATCGCCGATTATGAATTCTTCAATAAAACTGTAGGTATGTGCTTTGACTTCTTACTTAGAAAAAAAAATAATTTAAATGTAACTGTCGAAAAAACCAGAATTTGTTTTCTTTGGAAAAATGTTATGCCAATTAAGACTTTGGACTTTTGAGAAGCATTTTCAGGATAAAATCATTCAGTTTTCTACACTTCACACGATGTGTCGTTGGTCAGTAATATAATATACCATCACCATTCAAACTGTCAATTTTATGGTTAGAAATTTTCACTAATTTTCCAATAGATTATTTATGAGTTCAAGCTGCGAAAGTAATGAATGACTGGCAGGCACCAATGAATGATAAGTGCTCTTTGTACCTTTTTGTTTCTCAATGTACCAAAAAAGGAAAGTACGAGTAAAACAATGAAACCTATTCAAGTATCCTAAATGAACTGTTGGATCGGGGTCTGGAAATAAGCGAGGGCAACCAAAGACAGTCAATAACAATTAATACCTATAATGCCAGTGCTTTGAAGACACAGTGACGTGAGAAGAACCAAAACCAAGGACGCGACGATCTGCCGATCCATCCATTTCAGAGATTTATGTATAAGAAAAAAAGTAGGAATGCATTTAGTTAAAAAAGAAAGATGCTTTATGCTTTATGACATTATTATTCTCACTCAAAATATGTATTGAGTATTGAGTAAGTGAATAACAAAATACCATAACTCACAATAGTAAACAACACAATTCTTTTGAAGGAAGCTGATTATACAACATTCCATTCCTTAAAGACAAGCCATGAACTTTTGAGGAGAATGAGTACCATGAGTGTATGGTGAGAGTCGAGCTTTTTGCTTCGGATTGGGAGTTAAGTTGCACCCAAAAACTGACTTGGGAAAGGAAGCGAAGCCCTTTTGGAAAAAAAGAGTGAGAAAGGCCGTGGGAAAAAGTTGTTGCCCAAGTCAGTCAGTCGCAGTTGAAGATGGGATCTCACACCGCTTTCATAGTGTTCATACATAGAGACTGAGACGTGAGACGTTCCTCTTCTCACACAGCTCTTTGTGAGGAGCAAAAACATCGTCGTGAGTCGCATCAAAGAGAGACGAGACGGCATCAAACAAGTTAGCTTATTAGACAATGCTTAGTAAACTCTTATCTTTCTTACCGGCTAGAGACATACAGCAAAACTTATACGGAATATGTACAAATGCCCTGTTGCATTATGTACTTTCATGGAATGAGAAACGAAGCAGTGTGAATATTATATAAGGTGATACTGACGACAGAAATCTACACAAATCGTCCACCAACACAAGGATTGCTTCACGAAACATGTTTTATGAATGTATGTAATGATATGTATGTACGCATTTCCGAAAAGTGATAATATAATCATAGCACTCACACCAAAATCTATTCACCATTATTATCACAACTAATGGAGTGGCGGTAGTAATACCAACAAGATATTTATGCAATACATATTTTCAAAAGTGCAAGAGTCACTTGCATATACATAATCGCACAATGGTTGTTGGAGTGTCTCTCTCTATCAATAGATAAAAGGAGAAAAATGTTTTGCCGACTGCTAGTTGTTGGCTTCATCGCTGTCTCATTTTGACGAGACGGTACAATACAAATTACATGTGAATGAAGTAATAAGGGTGTCTCATCAATATGGAACCCGATCCAACTTTTTATGTATGTATTACGGGTATAAAATAAATAACGTGAGCGTGTATCGAAACGTATTTTACACTTTGAATATGTACAATAACTAATCACATTCATCTCCTCAATTGTCCTTGTTTGGTGGGAGCTCCCTCCACAAGTGTGGAACTTTAAGATGGTTTTTGCCGCCCTTTGTCCATCTAACTTTAAAATCTTCTCATCTTGAGCTCATCTTTACAGTTTCATCCCCGATCATATGTATGTTGTGGGATGGAATTTTTATGAGAATACGTTTTTCATTGGGTGTAAGTATACTAATTAAAAGTATTAGCCACTATTTTAAATTGTTAATCATGCTGATTTTATGTCATGTAATGTGTCCTTCAGATAAAACAAGGTAAGCCAATAATGTTCAACAGGTTATTTTCTCTTTCTCTCTTTATGTAACTGGATTATCCTTCTAAATGCAGATCATGAGTAAAGAAGAAAGTAACAAGCTGACAAGCTCATTTTATTTAGAGAAGGGTTGAGGAATTTGGAGGACCCTGAGATGACCACATATGAATGACGAGTGTGTGAAATTTAACGGCATAATAGGTGTCTAAAATTCTCTGAAGAGGGTTACCAACTTAAGGGTTTACAAAGAGGGAAATGATACATGCTCATGTAATGGAGAGAGAAGTAATGAATGCAAGGGTTCATGTTGAGAGAGGGGGAACAATCTCTCAAATTCATGGAGTTAGTATTATGAGCACTTCATATTGAATGCTTTTATTTGCCTATAAAAATCCATTAAATACAAGTTACACTGTGGGTTTTTTTGTGTTAACAGTCCGAGTTTTTCTCCAAGGTTTTCGGATGTCAAGTCAAGTGACTTGGCCTTCCATTTCCTTTGTGGGTCTTTTTACGTGAAACTTGTTAATTGGACCTTGGTTCGTGTGAAACGGGATGAGTTATGATGAACATGGATCTCTCTCCTTTGAAGAATGAGTCTTTTCATTGTGGACTTGCCTCACCACGACGTGGCTATGAGGTTAGACGGGACACACTAATTCATTATCATTACTGCTGTATTTGTTGTAAACAACTTGTAAGGATTGTCCTGAGAAAAGAGATTTTCTTGCTTTCAAAAATCATTGATTTTTTTGGGGGGAAAATTTATGCTAAGTGGTTAAGAAGGTGAATCTCATACATGTAGTCATCATGCTGTTTTTTTTTGTACAAATCTGATGAATCTCATGGGAAAATTTGGTAGGTCGTGAGTGATTCCTTTGTTAAGAATCCATGGCCATTTTACCGTAAACATAAAGAATATTAGGAAGGTACAAGAAAGTATTTTTCTCTGGCTGAGATTCTCTGTAGTCTCGTCATTTGATCACTTCAGAGAAAACAAGTCATGCTGATATGATGACTCTTGCACAAATATTATTATTACACCATAATTCCACATTTCATGCCACGATTAGTTGAGCCAACACTCACGACTTCATCCTTTTTGTTGTTTTGTGATGTAAATGTGTGATGTGGCTCATCCGTCGCCTAGAAAAGCAACAAGCAAAAAAACGACACCGACCGTTTGGAGTTTGGAACCACTTCATGTAAGCTTTCCCGAGGAACTACAATGCGACCGAGGAAAATGCGCATAAATGCTTTAGCCCGCACAAATATCATCTTGTCTTTAAATCGTTCTATTCTGATCTTCGTCTGACACTGTAATTAATACAAAATGGATTGTTTCCACTGCATTTGTTTTAGTGCAATCTACCTTTGAATAACAATCTTGGCAATAAATGAGCCGAGCCTTTTCTATTTTAAACTGAGGTGAATAACTATGTGTAGACCAGGAGGAATGCTAAGGACGTATAATATTTCATAGAAATTATTAAAAACCAGTCCCCATTACGAGATTGCTTCGGTTCTATTTTCCCTTTTCTGTATCTATTGATCCCCTGCAGGTAGTAAAAAACATTTGATTATACCAGGCACATTTTTCTTCTTGTGAAAAGTGTATTTTTATAATTCCAAGACGCATCCATTTTTCCCATTGGCTGGATTTTGTAGAGTAAATGACGAACAGAAGCTGAGGGTAGCTGCTGGAATTCCGAGGTAATAACAACTCGGTGATGACCATGGCCAGTGGCCTTCTGTCGTAAGCACAGCTTCTGTTTGAAAGGGCGCAACCTACGTAATGACTGATACTCACCCCAAAGACGCAGAAAAGAACTTGTAAAGTTTATAAGAAATTGTATCCTATTGATACGTATGATTTGTTATGCTATATTTATGGGAGATGCGGTGGTGAAAATGAGAGCTGGAGAGAGAGCATCGAGAGCAATGAATTACAAAGCATTCTTGTTATAAAATATACCGAGCTACAATAGAATTTTTATGGATTACTAGCATCATCATCTTCTTGCATCATATAGCATCCTCATCTCATCATTAGATCAAAGAAGGAGGTGAAGGCATGTTTTGTAACGAGTTTTAAAAAAATCATGCATTCGATAACTCCATAACAAGTCCTCGCTCATTGTAGAGAAAAGTTTTTGTTTGAGCTGAGATTTGTGTCTGGAAAGGGTCTGCATGTTCGCGTTTTAAAAAATTCTTACACAAGCTTTATTTTCTTGTTGGACAGCATTCCCCATTTCCCACTCATTCTTGATCACACAACAACAAAGGGTTTTATTTGGACTGCAGCATCTAGTTTAGAAGCGTTTCAGTCAATTTTTTAAAAACGAAATGTATAAAGTTTCTTGGTGCGCTCTCTTCGTTTTGGAAAGGGTGAAGAGGTACCGTGAGAGTTTTTTACTCCATCTCTCCCTGTAGAGCTTTTAATAGGAACATTGTATGAGAGGCACACAAAATTCTAAATATATTATATGACCCGTATTTTTTTTACTTCCAGTCAAAGGGAAAAGTTAGCTAGCCATATGTTGTTGGTGAGCTGAGCGCAACAGGTAGCTTTGCTAAGGTTTGTATGACACTCCTCTTCTTCTGATTTCTTCTCGACGCACTCGACCTCATGCAAAGCAATTAAGGAAAATGTCATAATGTATGGTGTGCTCTGGGTTGAAATTAAAATGAAATGCGAGATTTCAAAGGGAAAGATTTAAAAGTATAGCTAACCTTTCAGATTTCAGCGCAAAGTGGGGCATGTTTAGTGTTGGTAATATGCATTTAGCGTGGAAGCGAGCATTTATAAAAAGTTGAATGATACAGAAAGAGTGATGCCTTATGACGAATAGGCACGCATCTTGACAATTCACCATGAATCATGTAATTTTCAATACAGCTGAAAGAACTCATAAATGGTTCGACTAGAATCGATTGAAATTAAAAAACTGCAGGAGAGGTGGATGGTGCGGAGTAGAACTTTTGATGTGCTTATTTGTGGTATTAAGTTTGAATAGAATGGAGAAAAACGAAGGAGCAAAAAATGTGCTCAAGTTTGCTTTACCGGTGTCTTGTCAGTGGTTGAACTTCTGGAATGTGATTCATATCGACAGACAGCAATGTACATGGTAAAATCTCATATGAATCTCCGGTATTTTTTAAAAACACTTGTTCGTTTCGTTAACTAACAGTGCGGTAGTATCATGTCCCAATCCAGCGACCTACACAGATACAAATGAATGCCGAAGGTTCTATACTCAACAAATATATATTACCTATTTTCAAAGTTTAGGCTTGAGGATGTAGACCACATTGATGATTATCTCCATATTTTAGAATATTAAAAGTCCTGTAAAAAATTATTGATACATACACCTGCCAAACCAGAATCGCACACACTTTCCAGTTCCTATCTCAGTTTTTTTCTCGGAGAAACGCTAACAACCATATCGCCACTTTGGACTTGTACAGTGAAAACAATCCAATATAAACCAAGTACATGGAATTACCATTCCATGAGGATTTTTGTATTCGCAATATCCTAATAACTATGTGTAGTTCGTACTGTATAAACTTCAGTTGGATGTAGATTCCAATAAGCAAACAAGACCTGTAGACTACAATTTATAAGACCTATGGACTGTCCTTTTCTTTGAAATGAGTAATTCAAATAGCTTGATTCACTTTTTCCTTACCAATTCGTAAATCCTGCTCTGCAACTAGTATAAGTATTGTTTTAACATTGTATCATTGCTCCATTTTTGATTGACTGGTCATCCGCGCTAGAATATATTCGCAGTGAATGTAACATGGGAGAAATTCATATAAGACTGAGAGATAAATACCGGTTTACACGCAAAAGCTGAGCAACTTTGCAAAGATATTCGTTTGTCATTCTCCGAGTTGTGCTTTCAGAAACGCTACAATTCCTGTGACTGATGCTGGCCAGTTTTTGTATGCGCTGCTGAGGTAAGCACACTCTCGCTGTTTTTGTACTGCAAGCATGTTGCGTGAAGTGTAAAAGCCACCCACCTGTCTACATTTAGTTGTAGCTCAGCCTGCCCACTCCATTTTCATACGGATTTTGCAGGAATGGCTTGTCCGAAATCGCTAACGTCTGAAATTCTATATGCCAACCACAATACGAATAATGAAGGGAGATGCCCTGAAGTTGGCTAAAGCGGCTTTGATAACTTTTGTTACGTGTTTAAATTCATGCAGCCCTAAAATCATACGTTCATTTTGAAACATCTTGTCTCTGGAATATTTTCTCCATGAGTTTTATATTAACCTACGGAAAATTCACTCAGTATCAAGTTCTCTTACTTTGTCGATTTTAGTGTTGAAAAGACTCATATTCGTGATCCTCATGCAACATATTTTTCTTTAAATGTAATGTAAAAAGTAAGAACCGTTTCGAATGAAATTCTTTCACGGGACATTACAAAACTCAAAAGTTCAGGCAGGCCGGCCAAGCATCTTTGAGTTTTCGAGGTATTTCTCGTCATCCCTAAGATTATGGGACAATAACTGTCGGCAAACATGCGAAGAACGAGGTGGTGGAATTGTTGAGCGAAAGAAACTTGTTGAATGTCTAGTCAAAGAAGTAAATGCACTTCTTCTGAACACGTTACTGTTAGGCAGTGTGGATATAGTGCGGGAATTCTTGTACGCAGAGGGAGTTTAGGACACCAGTCCCTTGAGATCTTTGTTAGGGAAGAATATGGACAGGACAAAATACGTCGTTTTTATGGAATGTAAGGCATCCTTAGCCGGGTTCATTTATTGTATAATGTGTATACACATATGTTTATATCTTTTATCAGAAACTTTTTGTAAGATCTTATTTGGAAAAATGGATTCCCTTTTTGTCAATGAATGAAGTATCGTTTATCAGGGTCTTTGAATAGACGTCCCTGGAATTCGGGATCTCGAGTATTATTAAAATACAAGGTATACAGACAAGCTTTTCATAATTTCTATTTAAGTTCATTTCAGCGTGGCATTCCAGGATTCAGAGGAATGTCTTTGTTGTCATTTTGAGGTTTTAACAAAAACCCACAGATTTGTATATGAGGGAATTTAAGGCATCTAGAATCAGCAATACCTAAAAGCACACACGACTTTCACTTTCCGGATTTTGAATGTGCTTGGTTACTTCAAGCAATATTGAATCGTGTGATTCTAAGTAAACCGATTTTGAGCCAAAGTAATATGGAAATATGCCAAGCTATGAGAAAGATTATGCCGATGAAAAAGCAAGCGAAGTGTTTGTTTTTTTTGCTGTTTAACTCTTTTAATTTCGTTTCTTTGCGATTGTTCATTTTTAAATAAAATCAAGTTAAATAGGTATTTGTCAAACGTAATTACATGGGTATGACATAATGTAATATATGTAGCTTTTCACTATTCATACAGGTAGGTAAATATGTTCTCTTCCGTAACGTGTCTGTAAATTGATTGAATTACGAATTTGCTTTCCGATAAAAAATAATGCGATATATTGATCTGAGACGGGAGTAAATCTTAACAAGTTATAGATTGATACTTTTCACCATAATTGATCCATTTTTCTTGCGAATAAAAGCAACGAAGGAGAGTAACTCATAGTTTTATAGGAGTAGTAATCCTACTGTTAGCGAAGAGTATGGAATTGTCAAAATCATGTAGAAATCGTGTTTTTTCAGTCATGTTGAAATACGTGAGTTTGATTCAAGTGCAGTCGCTCACTCATAATCAAAAGTCATAACATGCATGTATATTAGGTATTCAGCGAATTATAAACGCAGTCTTTCAATAGTACTTGCCCCTCTCAATATTCGTCTGTTTCACCGACGCTCATATATGAATGTATGGAACAATAAACATTTACAATGTAGGTACCTTACTTAAAAATAGCAGTGAAAATCTTTTACACATGTATCCGTGGAATGACTAGTTGCTTTCTGCTCCCCCTGAGCTCGATTTGAGTAGGAATACAAGGATCTCGTTGTTTCCCGTAAATGCGGCTAAGTGTAACGGTGACCATCCATCTCGGCTGGCTAAGGTTACGTTAGCTCCAAGTGAAATGAGTTGCTGAACCTGAGAAAAATATACAATACATCATATCTGTTATATTTTTGCTGAATTTATGAAAAATGATTACTTTTTAGTGATAGTCAGTCAATTCTATCCGTTTTAAGCTCTTGGTATTTTCCAACTCTGGCATTGCACTAATTTCTGCAAAGGCAAGCACGGTTTGAATGTCAAAGCACATCAAGCATTATACAGCTGTTAAGCGGATGGTATGAAATACTATGTATATATATAGATGGACAGAGAAAGGCAGCTTCTTTAAGTTTTGCAAATAATGCAAGCAAATCGAGCAGAAAAGGTGATACAAAAAGCGAACACGCAACGCAGAGTCTGGACTCAATTTTTATAAAACTTAATACAACTTACAAATTCAATTCTCTCCGCTAGCACGCTCCTATGTAGTAGGGTCAGTCCGTCTTTGTCCATAGAATCTACATGATGGTTCTTCACAATTTCAAGCAGAAGGCTGGGATCGTTCTGCTCCAGGGCGAGATGAAAGTTCTTTGCGCTCGCCTGATGCTGAAATTGAAATGGGAAATTTTCATGAAAAATACAATCGATTTATAAACACTTTGGTTTTATCAATTGCATTGCAATGCAATCGTAATATTATAGTTTGACTTGATTACGTAGCTCAAGCATGTGGGACTTTCACTATTCAGACCTTTTTAGTTACATACGGGAAATAGTTTTGCGGTAAAGATACCAATGAATATCACTTTACTGGACAAGTATATGCACATGCAAATCATTGTGTTATGTGCCTACTCATAAATACGTATCTGAAATCTTTCTCGGCTACAACAATTTCATAAGCCGCTATAGGTATTTTGTTTATAAAAACCAATAAGTAAAATCATACCTGAACATCAGCCGAGGCTGACTTTGAAATCTGCATTTTGGTTTCGTTCTGAGTCTTATCGTTATCCTCCAGTCTGGATGTTTTCAATGAAGTGTTGAAAGTTGTAATTTATGACATTAATGAGGACTCTCTCTACTTCACACAACTTCCACTTGTTCCGATGACGTACAACGGAGTATATTTTATATCGTAAACTCGTAATTGATTTCTTCCACTTACAGCACACAAATTCAGAGGCTACTCACGCAAACATCGACCGCAGTAAATTACACAAGTTTATTTCGGCCCAACCCAATTCAAATTAATTCACTCTTTTGTACTCCTGTAATTCTTTTAAAAGGAGCCACCACGTTCAACTAATGGACACACCAGAGACAGAGAGCATCTCAGAAAAAAACTCAACAATCGTCGATGCAACAAGAAGACTTACACCTTCACCCGAAAAAAAGTACTGGCGAAGAGAAGTGTTCCGCAAATGGAATCCACGATGAATTGATTGTTAAAACTTCACAAAAATTCATGTCTCTTTACATCGTTCTGCCACAGTAAAACTGCAACTTTTGAAAAAAAATATGTATGTACATACAATTCTCATCCACTTCACTTCACGTCGTCTTCAACTTCGTACGTTACGACAATGATGATGATGACGCTTTGACTTTCAGTATGAGTTCGAGTGAGAGAAAAAAACGAGAGGAACAAGAACAAATGAACTGGCCTGACTTTTTAGACAGTCATTCAATGTAATAAGTGGAATGGAATGATCCGAGAAGTTGCACAGGAATGAAGAATGTGTATCGACGAGGAGGATAATTACTTGACGAGAAAAATGTAAGACGACGGGCTCTGAAGAAAATGTGAGCGTGTATTATATAGTAAGTAGCTGTTGTAGTGAATGTTTATGAGTGCGTGTGGAGCAGCGTTGTTCCCAGTCCTTTTCCTCTGTACTTTTACAAGGTAGACGTGAAGGAGGAGAAGTAAGTGACTGCTCTTGTTTTTCTTCGCTCTTTCTTCACACAATCGTATATAAGGACACAACAACTCCACTCATATATATATGCCCGTACGTGTGTGTGTACTCACATTAAACTACTGTTGGAGACGAGCTACTCGATTCTATTGAGAACTTTTTTGCTAGAAGCAAACTTCTTGATGTGATGATGATGACTATGACGATGATGTGCTCTGCTCCTGCTTTTCTTACAAACAACTGCCTCTGGCCCGGCTTTTCAATGCAACAGGAGGAGGATTAAAAAACGAAGAAAAAAAGAGATGAACTCGATCCGGACTCTTCTTTGAGTTGTCTGTGAGCGGTGTGTTGAAGATTCTGATTATATAAGGTCTTATATAGTCTTGAGGAGAGCTTTCGGTCCTGTAAGTTTAGTGTGACGCTTTCTTCGTCTTGTTCTCGAGGACTGGAAGCAGATGAGGTTGCTCTGTATTCTGAACTGTGTGGAGCTTCTGCTCTTCAAAATGATGAGACTGATGATAAATACGAGAATATGATATCTGTATGACTGTTGAGAGAGAAAACAAGATCTTTTAAAAAATTCTTGGGGCAGTTTTTATTCGTCCAAACCACCGTCGATCTCCATATAATGACGATAATAGGGACGATATTCCTTTGGAGAAGTGGAGTAATAGGAAGAATTGTGAACTCCTATCTGCGTATCTCGTGGTTTCAATAGAATACTATGGGGCTCTTGTTTGGGTATGTTAAAGGCAAGTGATGCTGCTCCGTGGTTCTCTTTTAAGAGTTGGTAAGGTAAGATGAAAAAAATGGTAATGATATGGGTGAAGAAGAGGGATTCCTACTACTATGCTATGGGGTTTAATGGAACAGAGCTTGAAGAGCTGCTGGTCCTCCACACTACTTTCTGAGGTGTTGCTGCCACTTCTGATGCTCGCAAGAAACTAACCACATTGTTATAAATTTCACCAGCCCTTATATATTTTGAAAACCGTCTGTTTCAGGACAAGCCGATCATGAAAGCAGTGGAATACAGGGTGCATCGAGTTGTACATACAACAGGTAATGTGCTTAAGTATATTATATACATACACTTACTACTACATAGCATTCATAGTGAGGTACAGAGACTTCACTATTGTCTCTCACTTTCCGTAACACATTATTGTACTTGTCATGTCTGCATGTGAGCATGCTGCAGGGGTATTCCTGTGTAAAATGTGTGTACTTCTTGAAAAAGGATATGACATGCATTTTATGTAAGTTTTCCTGTTTTTCATTGCGCTCAAAGAAGAAAAAACTTGTATGAGATGCTTAAACACATTCTTGAGTGAGGCGTTTAGAAGTGCATCTTTGGTACAACTCAACTTGTAGAATGAAATATGTCGTTCTCACTCAAGATAGACACACAAAGAGGGCACATAAAAGCTTCTTATAAAGTGAAGGAAATATTATACAACTCCGTGTGAAAACAAGATTTCATATTAGAAAACGGGAGCCCAACCTTTCTCTGTACCCTTTTTAGTTAGTCGTGGTGTACCCAAGATTCTTCTACGGGTATGCTGAAGATGCTAAAGTCCTTGAAAGTTATAATTTTCTTTCTTTTCAAGACAATTGACCTCTTGTTGCGTATTTTAAATTATTGAAAATTTGTGCAGAGAGAGAGGACGAAACGGACATCTCCTTTTGACCTTCATGCCATAGCATAACCTTACCCAAAGGCTGAGCATAAACTCACTCAACTTTGAATTGATCTTGTTCTTGTGAGATTTATCGACAAATCCTCATAGTCTCAGGGCCTGGGAAAATCTCAAACTACACCGACAGGTCTGCGGAAAATCTCGAGTTGAATTGAAAAATATCACTTATTGGATTTTCATGTCGTGGTTGACGTGCGGCTGTTCCGATAGCCAAACAGTGCAGTTTTGCTTAATCACTTTACGTTTCATACAGAGCTGGTGGTGGCGGTGGCGATTAAACGCGTGGGAACTAGAAATATTTGTGGTACTCCCATCTCTGCATTTCATTCGTTAATTTTTTTCTGCAGGAACTTGGTGCATCCGTTGATATTATATCATCACATACACACACCACAAAATGTCATACATTGTATATTGCATATATTACTCAATCAGTAAAAAAATGTGTAGTACCGAAGTATTCGTTTTGGTTCACACACTCTCTCATCGCGTAATGTACCAACTTCCTTTTTGGTGCATGGGGTAAACTCTTGCTCATTTCCACTCCCATTATTCTCCATCGTGTTTTTTGGATGCATGAATGCAGTGCAAAAAGTAACGGATAAAAAAAATCCTTTCCGATGGACGGTGTGAGAGAATCAAGAGACTCTGTCCGTTGCCGTCAGAAAAAGTGTAAGCATCACTATCAGGAAGAAGTGGTGATTCGCCCATTTCAAAGGAGTCAATGATTGCAATAACAATGTCAAAGTACCAGCGCAATGTTCTGCCTTACGCATTAAAACAATTATGCAATGTATGATCACCGTTGATTTCCTTATGCGAGTGTGCAGCTCGTGCTGTTGCCTCTGCTGGGTTTTTCTTTCCGATTGAGCCGTTGACATTTACATGGGCCAGAGGAGAGCTCTCTGTGAATTATGCATATCATGGGAAAATTTGTGATCTCTATCCAAAAAATATGGCATAGCCCAGTCTTATTTGCGTTCGTTAGGTCGTTCGTTGGCTTCCTGGACGTAAGTCCAAGGCTTACGTTCATCATTTTATCATGAGAAGTATGTATGCGGACTCTGCTGCTGGTGAGATATGAGTGCTTTGTTTATCAGAGCTTGTGTACACGTCTCAATGTGATCAACCCTGGTTCAATTGAATCAATTCTTGTTAAATTATGGAAAGGATCGGTTATGAGTGTGAGAACCTGGGGGTCTCTACGAGCACAGCGTACTGTTCAACATAGGGTTCTCTGGGACAAATGTACTCATTGCATTATTACTTTGTTCACATATATATAACCATCTCACACAAATATGTGTTTCATGTGCAGATGCACACTTAGCACGAGCTACGCGTGCATACATAAGGAATCAAGGGAGGGTGCAATGTAACGAACGTGCCTTTTCCTGTATTTACCACCGCAGAGAGAGAGGGAGAGAGAGAGAGCATCATCGGAAATGGTGACACGGGATATCCATGAAACCGCGCATCACATATCAAATCCATCGAAACTAATAATATGAGTGAGACTCTTTTCCAGCACAAGTATCATGTGAAATGTTTGAGGAAAAAACCGTGAAAACTTTCACACAGGAATTTCATACATTTTCACACAATATTCAGTTTAGCATTTGGGAGCTGCTGCGGTGACGGAGACTTGTAAAAAAAAAGAGTAAACCAGTAATTGGGCTGCTCGTTCATGCCTCGTTATTATTACACAATGAGAGACTGTGTCCAAATAAAAGAAAATGTGGAGGACCGTCGTGAATACTGAGAGGCCTCTGCTTTACAGAGGAAGAGAGAGAGAGAGATTCATGTTATTATTATATAGGAGCGACTTGAGCCTTCATTTCAACATCCGTCCGCTCCCTTTCTTTGGGTCTGTTCCCATGTCTTAAATATTATAAAATTTTCTCACATCATCATTTCTGTGGGGTTAACCTTGTGAGATTTTTATAAACTCTCTCATCAGAAAGGATGCTTCTTATTGTGCTGAAAAATGGTATCCCCGTACATTTTGTGCGTATCCACGAGTTTCTCCGTATTCCCCAATTGAAGCCTTGGCATTTTGAAAGAAAAGAAAAAGGATCACACAGTGTGAACGCATTAGAAACCATTTATGTGTACAAAAGGAGCATGGATGTATCAATAATGATATAGTAATGTGATCCAAAAGTACAAATAAGCTGTGAAAGGAAGAGGATTCCAGTGAATATCAAAGCTATACCTCAAATATTTTCAATAAGACAATGACAGCGCGGAGACGGATTTTTTCATTACACAGCGATCACAAGAATACCTGAGAAAATTTTGAACTTTTTTGAGTCCTGTGAAAAAATTGTTCATTCAAGGTTGCTCTCACATCCGAGTCGTCCTTCTTATTAGCAGGTTTTACGAAGAAAGCCTGGGAAAAGAAATCGCAATGAGAAACCATTGTGCATGAAGGAATCTCTTGGGATGAGAAAATCTTTTCGACATACATAAATGCGTAGGAATTCTTATGTGGGACTTTTCTCAGGAGATTCTCTGTGGTAGTGGCATGCAAAACGTGGTGTGACCTTCGAATGTTTCTTTTTCACCCCAATTTTTTAGAACATTTTTAAGCAAGTTGGTTGTTTTGATTATATACAAAATTCGGAGGTTGTTTCATTGTCTGACATGAAAAAAAATAAGTTTCTTCTCATCACTTATTCACTTATGCTGTCTTCTATATATTTATTGTTTTAGTTTATATAAGTGAGAGAGGAGGCTTTTGCACTCAGATACAATAAGAAATGAAAACATACAATACTGCAACAATTTATAATGTTATACCTAAAATACTAAAAACCATTTTAACACTTTAAATATAAGAACGAAAACACAGGATCGGCGGATGCAGAAGCGTCGAGAGAGTATTCCAGACTAGAAAGTACCGTGTGTATCTGAAGAAAGTAGCTAAAAACAAAAAAAGGTATCTTCGTGGGGTGTAAGAAAAATTCACGTGTGAGGTCTTCGTCATGATTTCATCTGGCTTTACTTGGCAAGACGAGTTGCATTCTGAGAGATGCAGTTGAGTGAAATACAAAGTAATTCATCAAGAAACGCATACGCCGTCACGAAAATACTTTAAGACGATACAAAAAGAGGATCGAGAAAGAAAATTAGTATAATTTAGGTCGACTCTGTGACTCAAACTCAGAGAAAAATATAGAGAACGAGTGGGGTAAAATATAATGATAATTGCATTACTGTTTAATAATTCTTTGCAAAGAACAATCCATTTGACTGCTCTATAGCTTTACATTTTGTGAATTTTTGCATAAATAAAATAAAATAAATCTTGTGCTTATTACAAAAAAAGAATTGTGTAATAAATGTGCTTTGGATTGCTACCTAGAATTTCTTCTTACCGTATCTTGCAATGACAAGCTTTATGTATCAAAGCCATTTGGCAACAGGAGACCTAACAAAGAGTTCGGTTAAACTGGTTGTAAATCTTCTAGACTTGGGTCTACCAGAAGAGGCTGAAATGTTCTCAAAAGCCCTACCACGACGATCCTCCATAAATGGTACGGAAATTCTATAGAAAAAACTACGCAAAGCTGTCTATTTGAATTACACAAAGAAAGCGGAATATAAACGAGAATTGCAGTGACTCTTTGATTTCCACGCAAGTAAAGTGTTGAGGGTGGTCACATCTTCAAGCTCAACAAACTTGGGAAGGCTCCAGTAAAGTAATTATTTTCCGGTGAATTTATAACCGTATTATAATGTCATCCTCACCAGAACATGGCCAAAATCCTCACAACTTCCATAAACCTCCAAGAAGTCGTGACTGTGATGGTGGGCTGAGTTTGAAAGCGTGAAGGTAGATATTTGTACCGGAAAGCATTACTTAGGATTGGCCTTTACTCAATTGGTGTTTACACGGTTTTGAACAAATCGACTTGCCCTTTGCTCAAAGCCAAGGAATGATTCAGGTATTTAAAGTCACAAAGTTACTACTGCAATTCATTTCGATGAATGATATCGCGATACTGAAAACTAAAAGTGACAATGCAAGACCACTTTTTGATACAACATTTGCATAATTGACATATTAAATTAGTGCCTTCTCGCTTACAATGGGAGAATGCATTCTTCTGAATCATTTTCTGATGTTTGAGCCGGTCAGCGTATTAAGCGTTCGTTGATTCTCACGAGAGCCTGATGGAGTTTAAGAAGAAAAAAACTTGCATAACTCTTCAGATGAACTGGTTTCGATAACTGATGTATTCATGACGTAAATTATTTTCACTGAAATAACATCCATCAATCCACACACTCATACTTGCCACTCTTGAAATGGCTTTCAGTCAAGAAATCTTGTTAACCATCTCAAACCTAATCACTCACTTTTATACGTGCATCTTCTCTGAACCTCGCCGAAATGTAAAAATCCATTTATATCATCCACAAAAATTATACAAAACACTATGCATTTTTCTACACGATTTAATTTAATCCACGCTTAATATGTTCTAGAATGAGATCAGAGACCACAAAATAAACTCTAGAAGTATACGACTCATTTTTGTGGTTTTTGTACGGGATGAATGAAATCCTCCCATATTACAAAACATCAACACTAGTCCCTCTGTTATACGAGGAGCCGAGCGAATCCTTCTGATTCCAATCATAACCTTGATCCCAATAGTCTTGCTCTCAATCGTTATAAATATAGCTCAAAATTTTTTCATGACAAAAACTGGAGTTTGTCATAAACATACATGTGTGTACATGTATGCATTCACATCAGGAGCGATGTTTATCTTAATTTCAATCCGCAACTCCTTTTCACTTTTATACAGACTCATTTAGCTCGTTGGTGTGCCTCATTTGTATTCAGAGAATGCGGAGTGCAGCCTATTATCATTGACTATTTATTTCATTACTGCTTGGGGTGTCATTAAGATATCGCCGTGCATTAGTGACTTGTACATTTTGACAGATATTACTTGTTGTAAGTTTATAGACGCACCTCTCCAAAGTTTTTACAATGCATTTAAATATCAGATTTCTTGAACGTCACACTAGAATTTGCAAAAATATGTTTGCACACTTACGCTTGCTGGAGGTGAATGGTAAATTTGTCGGTGTTATTGATATAATTGGAGAGAAAAATTTATCTCTACAGGATTTAATAAGGTGAAGTTTATGAGCAACCTCATGATGGACACCTGGAAAACTTGGTCTCTGGAGGTTTGCATTTTTAGATCATGGCTTGATAAACTTACTTATGTTTTAGTAAGCTTTTTAACATATTTTCTAGGAACTTGAAAGGCAAATGTCCCCAAGCAGATGGAATCCAAGCAAAACTCCGGATGATGTCATTGGTCAATATATCGCCAAGTCTAGCGAGGGTAATATTTTCAATATAAGATTATCAAATTACCTTTACAAAGGTCCTTTACTCTAAGTGCTTGTATTGTATTCAATTGTTATTCACCAATTTGGTCGTTACACATATTTATGGTGTTTGAAGTTTGAATTTTTCAATCAAGAGACGATTTTTTAAAATTATGCAGCAACACAAAGAGCAAGGAAAGTGGTTCCACACGAACTGGATATTTCGTATGGATCCTTACAATGTCAAAAGTATGATATGTACGGAACGGATCTGCCAGATGAAGCCACTATTTTCTTATGGATTCATGGGGGTTACTGGCAAGGTACATTGTGTACTGTATTATACATAATTTACTTTTTCCTGTATTCCTAAAATAGGTTCGTTAAATATGAAGTTCACTTTGCTAATTTATTACGGTAATCTACGGATTACAGAAGGAAGTAAGAATATCTCTGGAGCAATGGCTGAGAATCTATATAAAATTGGAATAAAAACTGCTGTCTTAGGATATACTTTAGCTCCAGCAGGTTTTCACTTTGATCAATTTGTCCAATTTTACCGAATACTAATAAGGGATTTTATTCAATTAATGATGTGCGCTTGTGTTTTGTTTTATAAACATGCATTTAATGCATGTTTTATTCAGCGAGCCTCCAACAAATTGAAGAAGAATTTAACTCGGCACTCTGTCAAGTTTTACAGCAATCTCACAAGGCAAAAATTTTTGTTGGTGGGCACAGCGCTGGAGCTCAGCTAGCAGCAAGCCTTTTACACAACAAAAATGACGGAGGGAATCTAAAAGGACGTTTGGCTGGGCTAATATTAGTTTCTGGTGTTTATGATCTGCGACCCGTCGTTCCAACTTACGTGAATGATGCATTAAAATTATCAGGGTAAGTGTACACAACACAGTCTGCATAATCTACTAAATTTATTGTTAGCCTCAATATCTTTTTTATTCGTTTCCAGTACTGCAGCTGAAACTTTCAGCCCCCTCTTACAGCCTTTCAATTCCAATTTCGCACCGGAGACCTTGCGCATATCACTATGTATCGGAGGGATGGACTCTCCGGAATATAAGCGACAATGTGGAGATTACCACTCCAAGTTACAGTCACGATATCAAAATGTCACCACACGCGTCTTTGAGACAGAAGATCATTTCACTCTGGTTGAACGATTATGCGATATATCTGAATCAGCTCCAGGACATTGGTTGCGTCAAGCTTTGAGCCAAACTTAACATCATAACGGTGGAACATAACGCTCGAATACTGCATAAGAGTCGATATGCCAAGGTCAATAAAATTACTGATGTGAATCTGAAATAAAATTTTAGCTAAACAAACTTCTAGTTGCATTGTTCACATGAGTTATTTGTTAGCCTCCAGGAATACTTTTTGTCGAAAACATGGTTAGTAGGCGGCTAGTGTTGGCTAGACTCTGATTGTGACCACTCTGGAACGGATCATGTAAATATATAATTCTCCAATTTATGTAAATATATCAGCAATCAGAGTCACATGAATACAAGCATGTTTTAAATGTCAAAAGCTAAAGTTGCACGAAATGAGCGAGCACGCGACTTTACTCCAGCAACACATGAACTTTTCTGATGTTTGGAGAAAAAGCATTTTTCTGTCATTTAAACATAGTTCGTGTCACATATAGGTATCTTTTAGTAATTCTACATCAAATCACAATCATTTATTAAATGTTGATGGGCTTAACTTATATATGACCGACTTTTCCAATGACCACATTTCAATTACTAAAGTTTCACATTATATTGCTACGACAGTTGATTTTGTAGCATAGAGGTGTTTTCAAATCTTGTTTTTGTGCAATATGTCAGCAGTAACAATCTCGAGCACCAGATTTTTAACAATTTGTTACCTCATTCAAGTCGTCTGTGTAAAAAGCAGTGTGCAACAAACAGAAGCCCCTTCAAATTTTTCCTCAAACACTCTGGAAATTTTCGTGGCAGGATACTCGTCAGAAGTGGGTTACAGGGAAAAATGGATGAACATTGCAAAAAAATCTCCGCGAGACTATGCCCGTTATGTCAAAAGAGAGGAAGACGATATCACTGTAGTGAACAGTGATCGAGTCACGAAGCTCGCCTTGGGATGCAAAGCGTCCTATCCCATATACTGGGAAATGACGGATGCTCGGGTACTTAAAAACTTATTACCTAATCAAATTAAAGTTATTATTTGGACGTTTGAATTCGAAAGGACTTTTCATTTTAGCCAACCACTTTGGATGGAATGAGCATTTACATGAAAGTCTCTTTAGAGAGAAATGGAACGAACTTGAATGCACACGAGTTTCTCAGCTCTTTAATACTATCCAATGATCCCACCCTGACAGGGATGTATACCTGCCGCAGTCTGGCCAATGACTCGTACCTCCAAAGTAGCGTGTATGTATTCATGCCTGGACACAGTTGGAGGACCAGAAAGCTTGTTCAGAACTACAGGAATCAAGAGACAGTCGGGATCAATGGTAATGATTCAGTGGTGCTACCTTGTCGAGTGACTAACGAAGATGTTCAAGTGTCACTATTCAAAAAGGAAGGAAAGTCGTGGATTCCCATTTCAACCAATGATACCCACATCGCCTTTGATCCGAAAGAAGGATACACGCTCTACAAAAACGAGCTGACCAATCTCACGGGAAAATACAAATGCAGCGTTGAAGATCCATCTGAAAATTTAGTTGTTAATGTTAAAGAAGGTTTCCACTCTATATTCATTCCTATTCATGCGCGTAATTATGAAATTATGTTTTCAGTTATCATGTTCTAAAATTAAGAGTACCACCGACACGTCAAGTCTTTCCCACCGGACATCGATGTGCGTAAAGGTAACGCAAGTCTGGGCTCCGTCCAAGGTGTATACAGTGGCGACCATATTCAGTGCTGCGCTAGTCATTCCAAATCCGGACACAAGTGGAAACCAACCTTACTCGTCATCATATGCGCCAATAGACCCGAATGTGATATGAGAAAACGGACCTTTGCGGAAATGAACGTGAGTCTTAAATATCACCCTCGCATTTGTGTACGATTTTCATGAATGGCGACTTGGTCAGGTTGACGATAGGACGAGGGGAGCGTCTTCTGTCGTAGAAAGAACAGGACAGGAGAGCTGTAGGTACGCCTTAGATGACGTGACCGGCAAGGCGTTTCTATTGCAATGCCATGATGGTCATTCAGTGAATATCTCCGGAGTGTTTCAAGCCATTTATAGTACCCCATCTCATAAAAGTTTGCGCTATGGTAAAACTTGATAAAATTCTTTAATATTAAACTGCTAGTTCAAGCCATACAACAACTGCTTTCTGGGAACTATATTGCGTTCTGACTTTCGTAGAGCGAGCAAAATCCTCCTATTCGATTGACGACAGTGTTACACTGAAAATCACTAAAGTTCCCGAAAAAAAACGGAGGCTCAGTTTCCGCCCGGAACTACCCGTTAAAGCTAATCCGCAAAATGATCTTTACGAAGGGGAAAAGTATATCTTTGAGTGCTGTGGTTTACCGTACGATCATGCAGTGGGTCGAGTGTTGCAAATTGTGTGGGAAGATGGGAATACGACACAGTGTTCGTACAAGTTACTGTTCATTTGATAAGACTTCTTTAGCGTCTGTACTACTAATCCACATTTCTCACTTGCAATATTTGTCGTCTGAATGTAGTTCATATTGAAGACGAATCAGCTTGGAATCCTGAAAAAACTGATTACTGTAGTGCCTCTTCGGATACAGTTTTGCTGGGAGACCTACGACAGAGCAATGAGAATCATGCGGTGATGGAATTAGGAATGAAATACGCCGAATGCATCGTGCCACTTTGGTACAGCACCGTACCCTCAGTTAAACGGGTGGAACTAAATGTTAGAGGTACACAGTAAACGATAAATGCTAATATATAGAAAAAACTTATTAGTATACAATTTTAACTCTAGTGCTAACCCTCATACTTATTAACCGACAGTGCCAAAACCTCCAGTTTTGGCTTCCAATGTGACGTTCGTGAACGTTACATACACTGAAAATCAATTGGGTATACTCCAATTAGTTTGCGATATGTCACAAGGTGACCCGGCACCAAAGATGACCTGGACAAAAGATGGAGAAGTATGGAATATTTGTGACTGATCAGCTTTGAAGTTCAATTGCAATTGAATTGTAAGTTAATTAACAGTGACTAGAGTTGTATAAAATGATTACAGAAAACAAGTACATTGGATCCATACTACTCGATTATTCACGACCCAAACCAGGATCATCCAAAAACGACAATACTATTTATGAGAGCCGTCAAGCAAATCGAGGGAAATTACAGCTGCACAGCAGTTAACCGGCTGGGGTCAGTGGGTAGGAATTTCACAGTGACAGTTAATCGTAAGTTTATTCTCTCTCTAACTCCTTTTGTGCCATAATGTTCGCAATACTTTATTTTTATTATGTCTCCTCGGATTTATTCTTAGCAAGGGACTATTTGGACTACTGGGTGTCGCTGGGTGTGTTCGGAGGATTCTTTGCACTCATCGCTATGTGTGCAGTTAAAATCACAATGAGTGAGAAACGAACCAGCATGCCTAGGCGAAAGCAGATCTAATATAAAGCGCATACTTCTCATTATGACAACCTATGTACATAAATGCGTTTATTTAATAAAGTTGAAACTAAGAGCTTCAAACACAATATACAACAATAAGTTACGTTCACGTTTTAACTAGTTACAAATTCCGGTAGCATCACAGACATGTTCAAGGTACAAAGGGATTTTACTCATCATTTGAACCTCCATCTTTCACCACCTTTTTAAATACCCTCATCTATCATAATACTAGGAACCGCTGGCGCGTTTAAAAATTTTTGTTGAGCACATCAGTCAAACGAAATCATGTGAAGTTTGCGCAAATTACACATATTTGTGACAGTTACATAGCACACAACTAGTTTAAAGCAACAAAGGAGCCACGAAGCTGTTCCATACGACTTTTAAAAAAAATTAATCATAGTTTGTGTAGATTTAATTTAAGCAGTAGGATCAACTATAAGTGGATCATGGATTGGTTGTAGTGCATCCCCATTGGAATTAGCCTCGCGCTTGTCGAATTTAATACTTTTGGTTGAAATGGTTTGCAGGTCAATCGCTGTTCCCTTTTCATCGAAATGGTAATCTGTGGAGGGAGTGAAAGCATTGGGGTATGGCTCGGGGCCAAAAAGGCTGAGTATCACTGGCAGGAATACTAGACCGTGAAAGAGTCCGAAACCCACGACGATCGTGAATATCTAAAACGTAATAAATAAGTCATGAATACAGAAACGTAATTCATTGAGTCAACTGCGGATATGGCAAGAGAATTCATTGTAGCACACCTTGTAAAAAGATATGAAAGCCAACGACTGAGATCTCGCTAAAAGACTTATCGAAATAAATGTGCTAAAGCCTCCATTTAATACTGCTGGTCCAATATTTCGAAGAGCTTGCTTGGCACGACTATTCCTGCTCCCAGAACACGTCATAAAGGCTAGGCCTATTGTGGAATACCAAATTCACATTAATCATCTCTAAAAAGAATCAGCAAAACTTGATCCGTGAAACATCTATCTAGACTGAGTGCCTTTGGACAGCAATTGCTTACGATTACGCAAATCCCACAGAGAATGCACATACGTAAGTTTGCCAGTAGAAAAAATATTGTGATGAGGACACATAACAGAGACAATGCCACACTTCGGTAGAGTTCTCCAGTGATTAGCTGCCATACAAATTAGATTTATACAATTAGTTTTATGCAGTTGAGTATATGGAAGCTTGCCAATATCAGCACGTTTCTATGTTTGTAGCTGATAATTCAATGATGCATCATATGTAATCCCACCTCATCAGATTCCCATGTGACAAATCCTGTAGTCCACGCAAACAGACGACCGTCCGAGTTATTATTGAAAGTGAGATTTGAATTTCTGACTAATGATTTCACTTTGTGCATCCCTGGAATATGTTCTTCCGGCCCATGAAAGTACTTGAAGCGGAACGGCATCATGACCATCTTCAATGGATAAAATAAATCAAAGCATGAAAACCCCGTCAAATGGACATTTACATACAATATTTTTTTGCTGCTAGTACTTTTAGAGGAGGCAGCTTGTGACCACAGGTGAAATTTCCAGCCACCTTGAAGTACGCTCGGTGTTTAGAGCCCGCCGGACTGTACAAAAATTTTCCCATGTACTTCTTGAATTTGGCTTCTGCCAATTCGACAGCAGGAATATCTGTAAATTCATAAAATCTTGTCTCAGCACAAATCTTTTTTGAGCTGTGATATATACCAAATGTCATATTGGAGCCAATGAAAGAAGAATTACCTGTTTGAAAGTTTTTATTCGTGTATGCCTTGAAATCATCGTACCAGTTGTCAAATTCGTACACAACCCCTGAATCGGTGAAGTCATGAACAAATTCCTCCATTTGTGGGAAACTTGCGGTCCAGTTGACTTGATGTGCTACGATAAAACCTGGAAACCCAATTCCCGGGTAGTTCACTTCACGCTTTTCCAAGAACTGTGACAAGTGGGAATCCTCAGGCAGAAACCAAATTGGATCAAACTCTTGCCGTAGTTTTGTGTTTCCATAAATGGTGACACTGAGACATCCCAATGTTGCAAGAATGACAAATGCCTGTAATTAAAATTAGAAAATAACTTTGCCTCTGGATGCCCCATTCAACGTGTCTAAATGACATATTCTTTACTATCATTTATGAACTCACCTTTGCAGCAGGCGTGAAAAGATATTTGGAGAAATATTCATCGAAAAATACTTGAGCATAACTCTTCTGGCTAAAGCTGCTGGGCATGAATTCGTCCTGTCTGTACTGAATACAGCAGCAAAAGGCATTCCTCCGATTTTCCAGTCTCTTTTGGTCAATTGTAAACCACGCAACAAAGAATGTGGACTGCAGTAGGAATATTGCAAATATTCCTATAGCGGCATATATGCAGAAGGACTGGAGACCTGGCAAGATCTACAACAAATCATAAATCATTGTTAGTTAAGCACTGATATAGTTCTTTCTTCACATGCAAACTGCAGCAGGAACGTAACAATATTGTACGACCTCATTAGATATGACAAGAATTCCTATTATGCGATTATGACGTTTTATTGACCTTTCATTATAGGACAATGCAAAGATTCTAGAGCGAATAAATCTGATTGACGATGTGCGTGGCGGTAATGAAAAAAATCATTGCTGACACATGGCACGCATCACATGAGCTTTGTTCACGTACCGTGGAGGCTCCTACTCCAAAAGCTGCAATGTCCGTGAGACTTGTGACTGTGATGCTAACCCCTGCATGCTTGAGTGCCATGCCCATTCGCTCAGGTACGGATAGTTTGCTCAGTTTGGATAGGCAGTCAGGAAATAAGTTGTTCCAACATTGCATGATCACAAACATGTCATCCACACCAATTCCCAAGAGCAAGAATGGCAAGATTTTATTCACTGGCCCGTACACAAGGAAGCAAGCTGATCCAATGCCGTACGAAATGGCCACGGAGAGTGCCACACAGCTTATTCCAGCGATGGAGAGAAATGGCTGTGGTGAAGACAAAGAAATTAGTAATTGTTTATCTGAGCAGATCGAGAGACGCTTTTTTGTAGCGTCTTCTCCAGTTGAAGGACAGTTGAAACTGGCTTTTTATTAGATTGTGTATGGGTCTTAAGTGAAGAATAATGTGTATGGCTCACCCTTTGCTCGACTAAATTAAATTTTCCTAGCATTGTACTGACGTATAAGAACATTATGAAGAATCCAGCGACGAGCATGAGTCCATCGTCAAATATCAACCCTTGGCTGATGTCACCAAAACTGAAAGAGGATTATATCAAGCGAATTTAAAACTTGATTCATATAACTAAGTAAATACATCCAGATTACAGGCTAGTTCTCGAGAAAGTATTAATTGGAGAGTCATTCAGGTCAGATGTTTTTCTTCTTCATATTTTAGGTCGTTTAAAGTATGACTCATCTACACAAAGCGTCATGTCTTAAAAGAAAACAGATAAGCTGCTGAAATATTTCTTTGTTGTATTGCACTTTGCATGAATTCAAAACATGTTATGAATATTAGGACAATCTACATCTACAAAAGCTACGTCTTTCAGAAGTATATAGTGTTCCCACAATTTATGCTAGTACGTACCTCCTTCCTGTAGCAAAATACAGTTTTACACCATCCGGCAGAGTCTTTTTGATATTATCCATTAACTCTATAAACTCCGTTTCCCACGCCAAGCCAGTCTCGTCTGCCACTTCGCCGGTACCAAGATCCGGTACCGCTCGACCCTGCCTGACTTCAGTTTGGTTTATTGCTACAAACCATTTCAAGGCGATTGACTGAGCCTTGATAATATGTCCCTCGGAGTTCTTGACAATCTCCCCTCCCAAATCCGCCGAGTAATTGACAACACGGCCAAACACTGGACTGATGAGACGAGTGTTAAAGACCTTGATGAGTTCATCTTGTGTCAGTGCCAGGATTTCGGTACGGTTGTATGACCAAAGCTCGAGAGGATTCACTTCCCAACAGGCTTCGTCAAGACTGTTAACGATTTCGCAGTAGACATTGTCCGATAAACCCAACATTGGATCAAAACTCCGCACATCCTCGTCTTTACTGGCAGGACTGGTGAAGTCTGACGTAAAAAACTCTGTGTCGAGCTCATCAAAATCGGCGAAGGCCGTGCCAAAAAATGTGTCATAATTATGATGGCTGCTGTTGGTGAGAGACCTCTTTCTTCGTCTTCTGCTCAAGTCGAATTTTGTTATTGGCAGCCTGTTTCGTAGCAGGGTAAAAAATTTAGAGTGAAATTAGACGAGATACCCCTCGCGCAGTTTACCTGCACTTTCATAACTGAACTATGTAGGTAATTGGTAGTTCGCACGAACACACAAGTATATAATGTGTGAACTTATCATATATTGAAACATGCACCAAGTAGAAATCAAACATGCATTGTTCATGTCTAAAGCTTTTATTTGCTGTAAATTATTATATAAATGTAACATTGGTAGTATATACGCACGCACTGCTTGTTGAATTATGAATGAAAGTTTCTCCAGTCCTTCAATTAACAGAACGAGAATATTGAACTTGTTATATCCTCTCGCATACGTACAATGTGTGGGTATGCAATGTTAAGATTCTGTACCTTATTTGCAACTGTTGATCTTATTAATGTGTGCGTATTGTAAAAACTTGAAATTTTGCCCAAAAATCACGACAAAAATCTTCAAAATTCGCTTAAAACAATAGTCGGAACAATTAAAAATGCTTCACTAAGCAATCACGTATGAAGTGTGAGATATAAATTTAAAATGGTACAGTTGCTCATTGAAAAATTTGCGCATACAATTTTTGATGGTCCTATCACACTCCAGAGACACATTAGTACCTAACAGCTCATATTTCTCCTTGTTTAAATATTACGTTCTCAACCTGAACAATGCTATATGTGGCTCAATGTATACAAACCGTGAGAAACTTGATGATTTTCTAATATTTTAATTGTACTTTTACAAGGAAAATAATTTTTATTTACCGAATGCAATGTAACAATATGTGCTATCAATCATCAACTCCTTGCATTACATCAACGAGTTATTATCTTAAACGTTTGTTTCCCACAAACTCTTTCTCCAGCATAAAGAATTCAGCAGCTTCAGTGAATTACTGCTTTACAGTACACGGTGTATAGTTTGTTGGTGTTTTAGGTGGAAAGCTTACGATTCGATGTTTGTTAAGTTTGGTTGAGAACAACTTCATGAAGTTTAACTTGGAACTGGTTCCCACGTATTTTCAACGTGTTCATTATATACACACCTAGATGCTACCTTGGCACAAATACAAGTTAAGGGTACGTCGCAGATTTAGTTTTGTCTTTATATGATTTCTTACCTGAAGCAAATATCTTCCCACTTCTTATTGTCCATTACGGAAATATCCCTGACTCTCTCGTGAATATCTAGCAGCTACGAAACAAAAAAATACAACATTTGATGAATTCTGTCATTCTTACATTCTGGATAGTTGCGGAAACCTCTCAAGCACGTATAAGAAGCAGAAAAGGACACATTAGCTCCACCACATTAGCGCAAAGTGGTGATAAAGGTTGCGGACTTGACTCTTCAGAGTTAGCATGCACATACGGATACATTGTGTACACGATTTTGTACAAAAAGATCACCACATTACATCTAGATTTCTACATTTTTTTTCTGAAAGCCTGCAGCATAATCATTGCCTGGCACCCAGTAATATTTAGCACTAACCATCTTCATTACATCAGGGTCTAGCACATTGTCAGCAGTAATGATGACGTGACTTTGGCGCACTGGTGAGGGGAAGTTATCACGCAACCACTCAGTGTTCCGCGCGAAGGATGACTCCCTTGGAATCCACAGTTTGTCAGGTCTGTTCTCTAATGTGAAATTTACAAGTCCTAATCCGCACATCGCTGTAAAAAGCAGGCAGCCCAGTATGAAGTGATATGGATAGCTGGCCACTATGAATCCCCACCTACAAAGACAAAAGCAGATCAAAGTGATAGTGTCAAACTGTAATTATACAAACTACATACAAAAAAATACATATGAATTTTGAAGAAATAACAGGAAACATGTTTACTCGTGGACTGGCCAAGAGTCAATCTGGGAATCTTCCCAGATTTTGTTTTTCAAAAAATTTGCATATTGCGTTTAGAGATTTTTCCGTTGTTACCAGTAAATGAATTATGATGACTCATGACTTATTTTCCACAATGAGCCTTGTACTCTTAACACGACAGGACATTATAGGAACTTTGTGTGAGAAGCATCACATCAACAAGACACTTCACTTTGTATACATGCGTATCAAGGTAAAAACATTGTTCTGAACGTGAATCAAGCATAGTTTACAAGAATCAGCAATTCTGCTTGCAATATACACAAGATAACACACAGGTGAATCCTTCCTCTAATTATTTCCCTTCCGTTCGTCACGGCTACTTGACAAATGTACACGAGTCTTATGGTCTAGCAAACAGTGTCCAATGTTCATCAAAGTGAGGTAATACATTCACCAGAAAAAAATTCTCTACATTCGTATGTGGTATGATTTTTTAAGATTTTATGCGGATATGCGAAGATTCATAAAAGTGTCACTTTGGCCTTCACCTTTCCTGTACGACTGTCAGCTAATATGACTTTTTTGGCATTTGGCTCCAATGTATTCAACGGGTACCATGCAGGTCTGTAGAACAATTGGAAACCACAATAAGGGATTCCTACAGAATATCGTTACGAAGTTCCATACGCGATGTGATCTGTTGTTTTTCAACAAGACGTATGCATGCATTTCAAGTTGAAGCAACGTGTATCTCATGAGTTTCAGACATGTGGCCAACTGTTGCTCATCCAAGAAGAGTTGTAGCCTTCTGACCTTCAATGTACAGAAGGCGCACAATTTGTGACCCTAATTTCTACCTATGTTTTATACGCTTAATAATACTTTGCTGTAATTTGGTTAGGGAGTTTCCTGCCAAAGGTTTGTTTTGCTCCAAGACTCATTCACTGCGGCTGTCAGTTTGCCTTTATTACTGTGTTATGCAGCAAGATTTCAAGTAATACTATGAAGCAAAATATTCATTTATTTGAGTGCATACCGCTGCTAGTTCTTTTGCAATTAATCTGAGCAATTCTGTACAAGGCTCATGCAGTTCACGACTAGTTCAGATGTGGTCTCCTGAAAGGAAATAAAAGGAATTACAACAATGATGGATAAGGATGTGACCTATGCAAAAGGATGTGATGATGGTTCTTTCCTGCTGCGTGGTGCTAGTGTGATCTTCACGTAGCATTGAATAAACCAGTTTTTCTGCACATGAATGTGAGCGTATGTGCTACAATGACTTTTGCCTTTTCGCAGAAATGTATACTTATATCTTATTCCATATCAAGGCAAAGGTTATATAATTCCCAAAAAGATATGATTCTAAAGAAGTACCTAATTTCTTCACACATATTCCAATAGAAGCGTCTCCGTTATATCATATCTTGCTCTTACGATACAAAACTCGATATCGAGATTTGTTCAGCAAATTAGACCCTACACTGATTACTTTCTGATTGTAAATTGTCATTAATTGACTGCCAGCGGGGGATTTTTATCACCTCGTGATGGTTGTGGTACCAAGAATGCTTAAATCGATGTTGGAAAAATGCTGGAACACTGGAGCTATGTACGCGTACTAATCCACCAAAAATTTCGTACCTGTAAAAGAATCGCTCCATTGTTCCGGTAATGGCCAAGCTAATTTTTTGGAGACTAGTCATCGAGTGACCGGTCGAGTTTCGTGCTCTGGACATGGACGTGTCCATCTCGGAATTCTTTTCCTCCGCCATGTTCACTGAATAACTGATAGATTTCGCACAATTCCACAAAGTAATGGAATCAAACAACACTTGCTCTCACTCCAAGTTTCTCTTCGAACATAGTTGTCCAGGTACACACATCACAAAGGACAATTAGCCTAATATCACACAGCGTATAGCGGCATAATGATGGCGATTATTAATCCAACAAACCCTGTCGCATATACAAGATCTGCGGTGTTTCTGAGAGTAGTCTTCGTAATATAAATTCGTGTTTCAAGAAAACTCTCACGGATTTCATTGAAATCTCATGTTTACACCTAGGAACTTTTAACGACGATGTCTCCTCACAACCGAGGTGGTAGCCACCACACTCTGAACTGACTGAGTAATGTGACTCAGTCATCTGCAAGGTCTCTGTTTCTTATGAATACGGGCTGGTTTTCACTGTTCCGAAGGCTGTAGTCTCCGTCGTCGGTCATGTAGGCGAGATACCAGAGACGTATGCACGAGCATGAAAGCTGATTCAGTACAGATGCACCGAACTGCCGTATAAAGTTGCACTGTAGGCACACTGCATGTTTCTAACCACTTGGACTCTCTCTAAAAGCTAGCGATTTGTAGCTTCTATTAACGTGTAGGAGAGGAACACTTGTGAGGATATTATTTTGGCTTGGCATTCTCTAGAGTTGTCAGCTTTGGCACATTCACGGATTCGAGGAGTGTTATGCACACAACATTGACTTAATATTACGTAGCTTCAGCATGCAAAAAGTACAATGGATGGATACGGTTGCAACTCGTGAGGAAGGTCTCGTGATGGGATTCAAGCTAGTATGCTGTTTCACCATGTATCATCACTGTGTTTCGTGGTATTCACGATTACGGGCCTGTAATCAAAATTTCACAAAACACCAGTTCCAAAGTCTATCAGATGAAACCCTAGAGTCAACTTTCAAATACTAGTTTTGTCTTCTGCGAGCAAAAAATACAACACGTCGGAGATACCCGAAATAGAATATTATACATGTATGTATATTGATTAAAGTTCATGGCTTTGTCTTCTTTGCTGGAGTCGTCACGTCACGGCCACATTTTTAACACTGTTTGAGTACGTTAGTAGTAGTACGCAAACTGGAATTGATTTTTGTGGAAATTCCGTGCTAGCTAAATGAGAGAGCTAAGTGATCATTTTAGGAGGAATTCACAACACTTGCATCCAATCCAGAACTGTTTACGTAAAACTAAAAAATTAGAAGATCATGTTGTGGTCGAGTGTAAACTCCTCTCCTGCTAATGCGTCTAAAAGGTACTTTCTGACTCGTGATTTTGATAGAGTACAACTATGCTGTGCCCATCAAATGAATCACACAACAACAGCAAGAAACTGCAATCTTTTCCTTCACCTTGTTTAGTCGTTTATCTGTTTATCTTCAGTTTGGCAATGTCAGACTTTTCCCAGCGCGTATGAAATTCTCACTTCACAATCTGCCCTCTTGACGAGGAATGCACTATAAAGACACGGAGTAATAAAGTATTAGGTACTGCATCTGAATACAATATTACGTCAACCACGACATCACAAGAAAGCAAGTTTTTGTATGCTTGCCAATCTTTTGATTCAAATTCGAATATTCCACAGGTTTAGCTCCTTCATAAATGCAAAGGTTTAAGCAGCTCTGCAGTTTTTAATTTTTTAAAACTCTCTTTGATGAATGGGCCTGTGGCTGTTTCAGTTTGTTTGGTTTCAGATTTAAACCACACTGCTTCATTTTCAAATTGTATCAGAGTATGTATATCAAATGTGAAATCAAAATAATTCTAACACGTGCAATTTTTTTCTCTCTGCAATTTGTTGTCACATTCACTGCTCACTCCTCCCCAGCGTCACCAGTTGACAGACCAAACAACAAGCCTATTTTGCTTGATAAAACGAAGGAAGTGCCGATTACATCACCTGCATACGCCTCGGTCGGTGGCACAAGAAGAAACGTATACGCAGTGGTTGTTTGCTGAGAATACATGCACATCAACATGTGCTTCTTCTGAGGGAGATCCATCAATAAGCTTTGCAGAATTTTTAATGTGTTGTCTTCTGAGCATAATAGACTAATTATTACTTTTCCATTCTATTGTAATCGTCCACACAACATGACCACGTAATGGCGTCTTGGGAAATAGTGTATGGTTATTTCAGTAAAACCTTTCACCAAACTCATTAGCATTACCTTCTAAACAACACTGCAAATTTGCCACTTGCGGTCTGGAACATTGCGAGAAAATCTTCATTTTTTCGTCCAAATAATACCAAGACAAGTATCATTCATTTCTTGTAACATCTCGATATGCGAATTTAGTTCACATAATATACATTCATGTATCTGTGAGAAAGAGACTTAAAAGATGAACCAGCACTCATAAACGACATGCGTGCCACACTATTGTGACAAATAGCTGAAAAAGTTAATGCAGCCTGCTAATTGAATGTGAAGAGATGATTGTTTTTCGTGCAGGCTTACGAAGGCAAATTTATGCAGGGAGCATGCAGTGTGCTAATTATACCACAATTTGCCAATAGCACGCAGGTGCAGATACAACTCTGATCATCATCTCGTACTGATTTTACCTAGGCGAGACTTACCAACCAAGAAACAATACCTGACCGTACTGAGTTATATAATGCAGAGTATTTATGTAATGGTTATTGTTTTACTTATTGTTGAGAAGTGTAAGAAATGTGCAAGTGGTCTGCTGTCGATTCACCCCGACTTAACTCAAGCATTATGGCACTTGCATTTGATCGCATTTACAAGCAAATCGTAATTGACCCTTTTCCTGATATGAACTTTATTGTTTCAGTCAACTCTGTAAAAATTGGTCATATTTTAGACCACTGGCAACTGCTTTTCAAGTACGTATATGTAGTATTGGGTGCATAATATGCTGCGGTGTGTAGATAAACATTTTAAAAACCTGCGTTTTTAAATTTTGTTCAAAATGACACGCTGATGGACTCTGTGCTGAAAATGAAGGTGAACTACAACGTGAACGGGTGCAGAAAATCAAAAGCGAAGACGATGAATGCATCAGACCGAGTCCGCTGACTTAGTGAGCGAGGAATTTCAAACAATTTAATACTCCTTGCGTTGCGTCACATTTGATAAAAAGAGGCTGAAAAAACTTGTCTCTCAACGCTCACTCTGTAGTGATGATGAGAGTTTGCTAATGCATTTTGTGAATTGCCTTTGATATCACCTTCATTCACATGCATGCGCAAAGCTCACAAGAATATCGTGGCCAGGTAGATAATTGTGTTGTATTGGGAGTATAAGTTGTGATAATTCTACTACTACTCATGTCATGACAAATTTTACTTTTCATGCCTTCAGGTTGTTCGCTTATGGACGAGTACACGTCTCATTCTCAACACACAAGATTCCAACTAATAATGCAAATAATAGCATTCAAGCAATTGAGGATGATGTAGCAGTATTTTTTTCCCGTCGTTGTGTAATAGTTTTTTGTAGACGTTCTAATTCTTGCGGATTCACTGAGAAAATTCTTTTTGCCACGCAAACACTAGGAACAAAATTAGTGCGCTTCCGTTGGAGACAGACTCTCATACACTCGAGGTTTCCTTGTACGCAAAAAAGTATTTGGGTCTAAACTGCTTACAAATTAGCAAATTGGTTACGGTGATAATTGAAACCTACATATTATAATACGCCGACACCTTGCGTCCAATCCAAAAGTAGCAGCGGTACAAGACACATAATATAATATTCGTAATCACTAACTAACAACTTCCCTCGCATCTTCCTATTTTTTAAATAAATATCCAAGTGGTTCAGACAGAAGATGAAAGAAGATGTAACAAGGGGTTGAACTTGTTTCAGTAACTCAGATATGTCGAACCAATCACTTGAATACAAATAGAAGAGTGCTGCAAATATCATTAAAGCTACAACAGGTTCGAGTTAGAAAAAAAGTTTGTAAATCTGGAGTTTGCAAATTAACTGAAATATTCTTTAATACAACGGATTGCAATGTTGGAAATTTAAATTTCTTTCAACATAGAGATTTACACGGCATATTCACATTGTCTGAAGGGAATAGATTTTTTTTGTCAACCAACCTCTTGCAAGACTACCAATTTGTAAAATATTTCATGTAAAATTAATCTTATGAAACATGCTCAGTCCTCAACGGTAACTGATCAAAGCAGCTAATCTATAATCCTGCATCAATATTTCAGACGATAACACATGTATCATGATAAATCTTATATTAAAGACGATGGGAAAAAGAAAGTTTGAAAAAATGACGCATGATGCACACATAATGCCTAATACATTCAGACTGAGTTTGATGAATACACGTATGAATACACTTTTTGAGACAAATGTCTTGACATGCACTGCCTATGTAAGTAAGAGTTTGTAAACCATAGAATCATTATATAATATCATTGCATTATGACATAAGCTATTATGCTGGGCACAACCCTCATCTTTTCATTGAAATCAAAAGTTTCTTAATTTATATTTAGGTACGTTGTTTTCTTCTTCGGCTCACATGAAGTCAATTACTGACTCACAAAAGAATGAGTAATAAGAGAGAACCACTCATATGGCTGAAAATAGCAATCTGTTGTATTGAAACGGTTGCAGACAAGCAAGCATGAAATCGCTTCTCAGCTACTCACGCACTGGTCACCGATTACATTAGGAGTTTCATCAGTTGAGTAAAAGTTGAGCACATAATTGACACCACTCTGAAACTGCTGGCTTGATTTAAGAAAGTTTGATTTCAAACATTTTAGCCGAGGGGGACGTGAGCCAATGGTTTGTCGTAAAAGGCAGGAAGGAAATATCAATGATGTCAGCAAATTTTGGGGAAGGAGATACCAGATACGCCAATTTCAGTGACTGCCACCCGTCAAAAAGTTACTATCACCTCAAAAATTCTATACGAAACTACGCTACTTTCCAGAAAATTGATGTACATGCGACTGTTTGAACGGTTTGCAGACAAATGCCTGTTATAATTTCAATTTTGGATTGTTTCGCTCGTGTAACAAATATTTGTACCTGACATCGCTAAACTATCTGAACAAAAACATAAGCTGCTCCGAGTAGAGCCTAACCCGTAGCTTAATTCTTATATGATGCTCTGTAATTTCACAATGTGTTACTATATGTCCAATCCTTCGGGAGGCTCCTAAAGTCCACTTGAACTTTACGACGCTCCTTTTTTAATCACTACACTTTCGTAATCAAAGTATTTTGTATTATAAACATACATTAGATATCTATATGGCGTACATATAAATATACAAATGCTCCCAAATACAACACTGGAATACGTCTGCTTGCTTAATTGTCAAATACGTCAAACGTGAACTTTATTACAGTAACAAAAGTCATTAAGTACGCTCACTTTTATACTACATAAACATCCCACGTGTGTATGTATATATTACAAATACTGCAAACATGTTTGTTTTGAAATGCTCTGTAAAACAAAGTCGCGATTTCCATTTATTAATTTATATGAGCTAAGCACTACTAAACATCGTATATCGCTTAAAGTATAGCTTAACCGCAGAAACTTTATGATTGGAAAGTCCAGTGCACCATCGAATTAAGAGTGGCCAATACGCTTTGTGAAAATGCGGCAGCAGTACATCCCTTAATCCTTTCATTCGTCAGAGATGTGGACCACACAGTCTGAGCAGGCAGACTGTAGTCCATCGCCGGCACTGATGATGAGTGGATGACGCTCAATATGTAGGTACTCGCATTATTACAGGAGCTTAATAGCCACTTGTAAATTGAATTGTATAATTTCCGAAACACCTTTCATGCTCCCCGAACAAACAATTCAGGATTTAGTGCTTCACAATCGGATATCACAAAATTGCCACAATTCAAATCGAGTAAACCATTTATGACATGGCTTGTACCTTGATGATCACTTACAGTTGCATCAGCAAAACTTTTGCATGTATAACAAAGGAAAAACGTTGGTTTGCGCTTGGACGGAACCGTTACAACATGCCAGCCTTGTGGAAGTGGCGCTCAAGTGGTTATCACGTTAACGCATCGTAAACTTTTTAAACTTGCTGATTTAAAACATAGTTACTAACGTCATCGGAAAATTGGATTAGCAAATTAATATGCTGGATACGTGTTACCGGTAAAATGCGCCGATTGTACTAATAAACTTTACGGAGGTGGCATTTGAAGTGGGAGACTGGTTTAGGTATAAAAATCACCTCCGAGTTTGTAGAGGATCACAGTCAACGTTTTCACCCCTCCTCATCCATAGCAAGTAAAAACATCGGTGCAAACATTTGAACCAAGTTTTTCGGAAACAATCATGAAAGTCTTGGTTTCAGTCGTTTTGCTGGGCCTGGCCCTCCAGGCTACGGCTCGAGTCATCGTTGTAAGTTTTTGAACAATACATATAAAACTGGAAATACCAAGTCATGTCATGAATAGGTTTTCTCAATATATTGATTTGCACAATTTATACAGCCTGGTTGTGGAGGTGAAACACTCCCAGAAGGAGGTCAAGCAATTTTCCTTCCAGTTTTGCCAGTTGAAGAATCAGACAACTCCATTCTTCCAGTGAGCCCTGGAGGATCCAACAAGCTCCCACCCACCAGTGGTGGCATCTCTATCCTGCCTGTTGAAGGTGGTGCGATTGAAATCCTCCCAGTTGAGGGTGGAGCAATTGAAATCCTTCCAGTCGAAGGTGGTGCCATTGAAATACTTCCAGTCAACCCTGGTGCATCCAACAAGCTCCCACCAGTAGTTGAAGAGAACATCTCAATCCTCCCAGTCGGACCCGGTGCATCTAACAAGCTCCCACCCACCAGCGGTGGAATTTCCATTCTTCCGGTTGAGGGTGGTGCCATTGAGATCCTCCCAGTTGGACCAGGTGCATCTAACAAGCTCCCACCAGTAGTTGAAGAA
>JAHZMW010003435.1:0-16976 GCA_027743745.1 Alloscopus bannaensis | reverse complement strand
AAACTCATCGGATATGAAGAGTACTCACCATCAGCTTTCGATTGACACCACTCACAACCCTCCTACCGTTGGAGGGGAACTGCTAGTAATGTTCCAGAGGAAAATGTAGTCCGAGTCAATTTTCCACCAAAATAAAGTTGACAGCAAAATGATCTTGAGTCAAATCTTAATTTAAACGCAATTTATTAGCAACATTCTCGCGACATTTATTTTGTAAGAATGGAAGGAAGGCATAAGAATTCGTAAGTGGCGACTTTAAAATTAAATATTGCTTTAATTTCAATAAATACAACGGGCACAAGTAAACTGAGCCAGGACAATTGAAAATGCACAATTTGTAATAAAATTCTACAATATTTGCCTTAAAAACATGTAACAACCATTTTCAACTTTTTGTCATCACCGGATTTCCATAACGTTTCAGAGTTTACAATACTAGTAGTTCGGAAAAATGATGGAATACAATCTGTAATCGCTGATGAACCTGCAGACCGATGCGTGGCAGCAAGTTGCATTGTCATTCCTATCGACGACGTCAGCGTCAATTCCATGTGTCCCGTCTCTGATGAAAATACCCGACGAAGTCCATCCCTTGTGCATTGATACTGAATTCTGTTTTGTGCTACAGTTTGTAATTCGCTAAATTTTTGTAGCCATCATAATATAAGTCGTGAGCGAGTGCGGTGTTAGCAGTGCTTACATACAAGATTATTATCGACGAAAGCCTGCTATGAAGTCATATGTATCTATCAAAATGAATGAGCAGCTATGGGTATTATTGATTAATTTAAACTAGGTTCGTTTCACAATGTCTTTGCTGTTTATCAGGCAGAATACATTTCTAATTACTACGCAATCAGTGCATTATGTACCAACAAAAAACTTCTTAGACCGATAGAAACAATTACTTTTGTAGGAAACTTACTTTCTACCAGACTACTAGAAAAACTTTCACTAAATTGTCATATGGAATGGTATTCTGCGTCCGCAGCAGTCAAATGTCTATCTTTGCTCTAACAAACCCCTATCTAAAAAGTGAAGTATGCTAGATTAATCTGCTGTAGCATTGTTACTGTTTGTTAGACATTTTAGTCTATAACTCAAGAGACTGAAAGAATTTTGCCTCACGATCTGAAGTTTTCGGCATGCAGCAAAACTGGAAGCATTTACTAAGGTTAAGTTGCCAACTGCATCTCAATCTTTAATATTTTTGAATTCCACACATTGGTCAAATATATTAACCAGTTCAAACAAAACTAATAGTAAGCGCTTATGCTGCTATATGAATGTCGCACAAGGCATACTACTTCACTCTGATATAATAACACATGACAGAAAGGTATTATAGGCAAAATCTAGTGTTTGCATTACATGAGCAAATAACTCAAACGGTAGGCGCTAAATGTGAGCTTCTTGCCCTTTAGTCAACAGTATGCAGGCTAGAAACATTAATTGCTTCCGTATCTGTCGAGATCTAATTAGGTAAATTAACTATTCCTCGGGATCACATCCCGTTAAAATGCGCATCCTAAAAACCCTACATCTACCTACCCCGTTCTATAATAATTGTACTGCCTACCGTACCTAGTTATTATAGACTTGCGCTGTCTATTTTGCTGCAAATGTGTAAGTCCAAGCAAACACGTGAAGGCATCTACATCTATTGCGTCACATACGAACAGACTTCGTTATTACTGGTTTGGAGCGTTTAAAAGCAAATGAGCGGTGTATTGTTATTCTATGGGATTCCTGAATTCAGATCAAATTGTTCTACACGAGATTCTAGCAACGCCTTTTGAATAAAACTGCGACCTCAAGACTAAAAAGGCAAAAACACATTGGAGTATAGCACACCATACAGACGTGTACTAATCCAAATACTTAATACATACAGAATATCTAACTGTGCTGCATTGACTAACCATCTCTTCTGATTTGGTTCAATGGTGACTAGAGTTCATGACTACATTCATTGTACACATCATAATCAAAACGGTGTGGCTAGATTACAGAATTCATTTGTATGTTTAAATGTAGTGAAGGCTAAGATGAATCCGACGACGACGACGAAGATACTTCCCACTCTAATCCATTTCTCCGCTTGTATGGAATAGGTCGCTTCCTTGCGCTGTTAAAAGTTATGAGTAAAACAGGTTGCACACACACACACATTTCGTTAGTCCGAGTACTTAAAATCACTCACGATATTTTGCCAAGCTTTAAGCAACAACACAAAATAACAATAACATAAAAGCTAGCTTATATACAACATCCATTAAAATAAAACTGTAATAATAAAGAGTTTATAACAAAAATAAATTTATTTATTCATTCGACAAATTCGATCCTTCAATTCAGAATATCGCAACAAATAAAAAATTAAATGTCATCGACAAATAAAAAGATCCATTCAATGAAGGTAATAAAATAGTAAAACTAAAAATTAAAAGTGAAAGTAATTCCTCCTTTGCATAACATAAGACTATTACTTACAGAAAACCATACATTATATTTAATAATTATAAAACTAAATACAACTGAAGCACTGGCTTGGAGGTAAAGCTACATCACTGCTTACGATGACGAGATCTGTAATAAAATAAAAATTCAATATTAAAAAATTGCATTACCTGGTTATACGACGCCTATCTAAGAACGAGGGGGAGCCTCTTCTACGAGGAATAGATCTGGCTGAACGAGTAGATGCCGAAGAAGCTGACCCTGATGAGGAATTGCTCCTCGACCGAGATCTTGACTTTGAATGAGAGCAGGAGCGACTTTTTGAGCGAGACCGACTAGAAACTGAAGGGGATTTTGAACGATACAATGATCTGGACGATCTCGAAGAATGTGCGCTCCCAACTGAAATAGATCGACTTCGTGATCGTTGCGGAGAAAGAGACCTACTACTTGCAACTGAGTTGCTGCTCGATTTGACAGAGTAAGGGCTGCGAGATGATTTGCGTGAATTTGGAGTATTATGTATGCTGTTGCATTCGGAATTAGCTTGTAGAACTGGAATGAGCGTGCTTTCAACAATATTCACAGGAGAATGTGACTTTTCTGATAAATCTAATGCGTTTGCGCAGATATCCCCGTGATTAGCAATATCAAGAATTGCTACTGAATATTTTGCTACGATTTTGCCATTTTCGCTATCGTCTGACTCTGCATGATGACTAGACGACTTATGAGATCCTTCGCTGCATGCAGAGGACGAACTAAGACACAAATAAAACAGAAATATTGCTTTTTACAATAAACCCTAACAATCGCTTGATATCATTGGGTTAAGTGACATTTATCAGCAACTGAACAGAACTTTTAATAAAATAAAGGAACCAATAAAATGATCAATTTTGCTTGAATAAAAAAACATATAGTTACCTGCTTCGAGCATCTGGGGAACCATCGTCTTTCCTGTTACGGGGCAAAGAAAACCACACTTATTAATTGAGCTTTAACACACAACATAATAACCAATCTTAAATGATTCCATACTAGAATCATCCAGTCTTAACATTTAAATATTCTTGGTATCTGTCGAAAATAATTGTTCTGTGTTCAGCCTTGAATCATTTACGGAAAAGATTAATCGAAAGCATATGAGTTGGGCTCACGTAAATGTAATTAACAATTTACAAAAAATTAAAAAGGTTTGCAAACGTTTCTGTCAATTAACCACTGCACCAACGTTTAAATAAAATACGTCGGTATATAAATACTTTAATATTCTGTTCAATAGAAGGCACTCGTCAAGTTATTTTTATAACTGAATGAACAATTTCGGTACGGGTTCGGTCAGGTCAGGAAGAGAAAACGAAAAGAATGAAGAAACAGACTTCTTCAGTCGTCCTAAACGTATCACCAAATAATAAGTACATATACCGTACCAAGAAGATAAAGCTTAATTAGGAAGAGTTGTGTGAGTGACTAGACATTCACTTTGTTTTACCTTCCATTTTCCCCATGATGACTTCTCCAGAGGTCAAATAATTAGAAAAAAGATTTCCCTTTGTTATTTTTGTTTTCGCTCAAGACAATTTGTATAATAAATTAAAAGGAGTGAACTTACAGGAAATCTTCAAATTATAAACTGGATTTGGTTACCAAAAGTATACTTTAACCCATGATATAAAGTAGCCAGCATGATGCCGAGAAAGGTGGCAGAGAACAAGGAAAATACAATATTACTGAGTTTTACTCCATGTTCATTTTAAATTAAGCACAGATGAGTAACAAAACAGCCAAGTAACTCAAAAAATGTATAAACACGTAACAATTCATTGCACAATGACGTGTAGTAAACTAGGAACCTCTCAACAGAAGGTTCGCAATCTATAGCGTACGAGTTGTTAAGTTGTTGACATGTGGTGTGTACATGTACGGTGAGTAAGACGCGAATGATTGGATTTGCATAAAATACAAGAATAAAATTATTTACCTGAAGTCTAGCTACATCTTATGTAATGTATAAATTACAAGAAACTAGCTCAGTATTATGTCTCAATAGGAGATATGATAATATCTAATGTTGAATATTCAAATTTTCCACATCATCATCAGGCATCCATAAAGATAAACCCTAGAATTTACCTATGGTGTGATTTCTTCGATTTCTTCTTGCGGTCCTTCTTCCTTTTTTTACGCTTTGCTTCCTCGTCTGAAGAGGACGATGACGACGAACTGGAACTGGAAGAACGCTTACTACTCTTCTTTGACTTTTTCCGCTTTCTAGATCTGTCCTCATGCTTAGTCGTGCTCGGTTTTGTCTCAGAAGAAGTGTCCACAGGATCCTGACAATAAAACATCTTTTTATTAACATAATACGAATAAGCAGCCGGGCAGACTCCGTGTAGTATATCTTAATTACGAGCTAATAACGACTCCATATACCTTGGAAGAAGTCGTTGTAGCTGATTTTTCTGCTGGTCGTTTGGCTTCAAACGACGATCCAGGAACAAAATCATTGCGGATTCCAAATGCATCTTTTGCCCGATCATTTTTGCTTTCTTGTGCCATAGAAAGTTCATGGCTATCTTTCACCCTGATAAAGATATAAGAAACAGATTTAGCAACCAATCTGAGCAAACGTTTAATAAAAGCATCCTCCTCCTGTTCACCACATTTGGTTTGACTAACTGTCCATAGAAAATGTGTGCGCATGTCACCTTTTCTTACGCTGGCAGCAGCAGCAACACGACAAAGGAGTGGTTATCAGTATAACCCGATTTCCAGCATGAAAATCTTGGAAATGCTGACCACGATGAGATCGTTTAGTATGGCAAAAATTGCAAGTACTTTTATGACACCCATTCACAGAGCCTATAGGCAACAGAAAAACTTTTCTTCCTGCTGCCACAGGACGTCTTTTGCTCGCGCCGACGGAAATCTTCGCATGCTTTTGATTTTGAACTTTTGACCTAACTTTCTCCGGCGCGACTTTTCCATCTAACTTGCTACTGCTAGCGTGAATAATCTTCTTTCCAGTGGAGTCTGAATTGCAATTTGCGGGCTCTTCTTCGGGTCCCTTATCTAATTCTGCGAGACATGGACTCTTTCCATGCCCTTCTCGAGTCAACTCGAGTTTACACTCAACGACTTTATCAACACCGCTTTGTGAATCACAACCAACCACCTTAGTTCCTACCTTATCTACACTAAAATTACTATCGGAAGACATTGTGTCTGGAAGACAATGAAGTGAATGGAAGACTTCGTTACATAGCCTATTTAATAATTAGTTATTATTGTTATCTAATGTAAACATTCTTGCGAAAGACTACATTTGCTTATTTATAACTGCACCGCACTGCGGTTATATTGGTGCGGAATGCACCATACATTCCGCACCTTTGGTGATTGTATAGATTGATTGATTTCTATACTCAACCTGGACCATTATACTTCATCCTAGAAACAACAGCAAAAATTTCTTTCGTTCTCCCTTCCAATCTAGGACGACGAAAATAAACCTAACCAATGATCCTCTCAGTGGTAATCTAATCCGTTTAAATAGTTTAACAAATGAGTTGTTGAATTAATAATGGAAGTAATCAATAATGCAAGAGATTCTACGCAGTAACGTTGCTCTAAGACTAAAATCAATATGTCGGGTTTGCAATGAAAGAGGTAATACTTGGGTACGGAAATGGAAAGCAAGACGCTCACCCCATTTTACGAAAATGTAGCGTTACTCCAGCTTCTTCGAGACTGGAGAAATTCCTACACAAGGGATATGGATCTGCAAACAGATCTGCAGCATCCAAGGAAGAAGAGTTTCACTTCCACTATATCTCGTATTCAGAGACGTAATAGATACGTGAGAAACTCATTGGTACGATGCTTATGATGTACAACTACATCATAGTTCAGCTCTCAGCTAGCACCCATATAGGCATAACAATCTCTGCTTACTGCTCCTTACCCTCTTCACAGAACAACCATCGAAACACTGAACGCAGAATACCCGTAAAGGTCTCAATCCAGCTCCAATGGATCAATAAGTACTCGGGTACAACAAAGCAAATTCGGAATTGTACGGATTACCGTGCTGGAGCCCAATCATACTGGACTCTTATATGTATCGTACGCGATGCGGTAAAATGCTTTAATCGCTGACCCATGAAATTCTACAATTATTTTAAATGTTTTGACTATTGTTTACCCGATTATTCTATGAATGCCATGAAAATGAATTTCAACAGTGAACATTTCAAAATTTTCTTGGCACATGCAGTTCCCGTGCGTCTACAACGAGTACAAACCTTGCAGGTGTTTTTGCATTTTACTTGATTCTATATAACTGATTCGTGAACTCGAATTTATGATTTATCTTCGCTGGATATCTAAAATCCCGGGAGAGTCATTAGGTGGTCTTAACGTTCTGACTAATATGCCGTACAACAGATGAAGAGGCTCTTCCCTCCGGCAAATGTAGTTTCAGGCCATGAATATTTAGCTTTCGAGAAGACGAGAATTAGGCTGGGTTTTTGTGTTTGTAATATACTATTATCAGATTTACCAACCTAGCTAGAGTTCATTATAGTTTATGTAAATCTTCTATGTCTTAAAGAAACTAAATACATTACATACATATTATTATCATGTTCTTACCCACCAGAAATATCCCATTTGCATCAGAAACAGGCAAATAATAACTGAATTTACATTGTGTTATATTAGAAAGTTCAAAATTATGTGCGTAATCGTAAACAATTAAAGCAAAGCCTGAGTTTTGACTGAACTTTATATAGACACCAAAGCCAATGTGACTCTTATTACATGAGTTGTGAGTTTCGCATCTCTGTGTGCTGTTGGCACATTGGCTAAAAGCGTGGTTCTGTTTCAACATTTTAGTTTGGTTAAAATCAACAAAAGTAAGCGCATACTCAATTAGAAAATTCCACTATTTCTCTGTTGCAAAAAAAGTATTTTTTGTTACATATTGATCCTCTACGCATCGTTCCTTGTTATCGATTATAAAAAGATTCTCCATTCATATAACCGTTGAGAATACATATAAACTGCACAAACCAATGTAAAATCAGCACAATGAGAGACTACTGACAGTAAATTAAAAGACAAATAACAACTTACAAAGTTCTTCCTGAAGCATCCTTTGCCAGGGAAAGCTTTTTTTCCGCTAGTAACTTTGCTCGGAAAGCATTCACTTTCTCCTCGATTTCACGCTCTGGCATTTCTTGCTCTTCCAGTAGCTCCCTGAGTTCCATACAACGAACCTGCAATACAATTACAATGTTAGGTTTATATATTTTTTAAAGAAGTCCTTTCAAAGAAATTATTCCTATTTCACCAACAAATTACTTAAATCACGTTGACGTATGTTATCATTGAATTAGTACATTCTAACTTTACCTCTGCCTGTCTTCTCCGTTCGTGTTCAATTAATTCTGCATCATACGGACGAACAGCAGCATCCTCCTTCGTTCTGTACTCAGGCACCTTCTCCTTGGTTTTCCTTACTGCAGACAAATTTCTGGTGACGTACCCATTCGTACCGCTTCCACGTGGGGTTTGCAAACCAATTCCATTGTACATTTTACTAAACAAAATCAACAACAAACAAATCATGAACTTCGTCATTCATTTCATCAACGTACAACGTATAAACTACAAACACCAAGTTGAAACTTACATAATTCTCAGCAAATTCCTCCGCGTGCCAAGCCAAATAAATTTCAAAACTCTTCTGTCCTTGTCCGCTTACTCAAAACAAGTCACAATAACGCCACGATTTTCAGCTCACCTCACAAATTCATCGACTGATTCAACTCCTTCACCGATAAGCACAGACGGTATCTCACATTTTGTCAACAACCGACAATATAATACTATTATTATAATTTTCCAAATCAAGGCAATAATTTTAACAAATAGCTACGCAAAAAGTAACAATTTCAGAAACGCAAAGCCGTTTCAAGGCATCATCTGTTCAAGGTTTGTCCGCAGTACGATCACAACAAGCGTTTAGTGTGAGACTCTACGATAATATGTATAACCAGAGATGCACACTTCACTTAAGTAAAATATTATATCTTTCTGACTTTTTATATGCATCGAGAATACAGACACACGAGTGTGAAGCTCAAAGCTTGAGCATTTGAGCTGCAGGAAGAACGAGTTACATAGTTGGAGTGCGGGTCCTTATTAGGGCTGCGATATATGGGTGCAATAGGGAAATGATTGGGAAACGGTGCCTCACGGATTAAACTAGATGGCACACGGAACAATATGCGATGAATTGGATCTAATGCAGGCCTTCTACGGCTCAACACTCCAAAAACATTAACTTCTTCTCTGAACTACACTTAAAATTGTGAACGCATTTGCTTCTGTATAATTATAGCTGTGTCACATAACTGTACATAAGCTATACTTAAGTCATGTATTGTTGCATAAAATAATTCAGTTTATGTGAAGCGCTAGAAATAATAGACTTTGTTCTTTTCCAATTCCAGCCAGCCCCATGTAAATGCATGTCTTTTGGAAAAGTTTGGTGTGTGGTAAGTGGACAATCCAAATAGGCAGGATGCATGCCAAAGAAATGACAAAAACTATTTTAAACATCACGGATGTAAGGATTTGGGACTTTGGCATGAGCACGATTACGTCGAAGAAACTATTGGGAGATATGACAAGAAGATTGGCAAGCTTATAATCATTTATGGACCTAAGGATTAAAAGGAAATTCTTGTTCAGGCCTGGCCAGCGTAGGAGAAGTGAGGAAGGGAGAGTGGGTCCAAAATGGGGCGACGGGTAAATTATACTCGTTCACTCTATTTTGTTTTTGTGAAAAGGCAAGAGCAAAATGTAAGACTCCAGTTGAAGAAAGGCAATTTTCATACTTTCACATTTCGCATTTCCCTTGGGGTGCGGTGGTGAACGAGCCATCATCATCCCAGGACAGTGTTCGCTTGGACACGCATGCATATAATAAAATGGTCGTGGAGCAGCAAATATTTTTTACTGACATGTTTATTCATAAGGATAATACGAAAGCTCTGTAACCAGCCGCGGAGTAACCGTGTATGCGTAGGAACAAGTAGAGATATGCGCACAGATACGTATCTAATTTACAGTCGACGGACGAATGGTATTTAAAACTAACTACCTGGTTAAGTTGTGACCTAATATCACATAAACTTTGGCAAGTCATGCATGCTTTTATTTTTCTCTAGAAGTCCTTTCTCCCTACGTGGTCATTAAGTGTGCTGACCGTGTAATGGTGTTGTGTTTAGCTTGAAGGGATAAATTGGCTTTTAAAAAAATCCTCTCCATCCATCTGTTATATGCCATCATCCATCTATTCTAATATTGCCCACCATCGTGTTAGCCACGCGGACCACACTACTATTTACAATATAGCCCGGCAAGTACATCCGTCTTGCGAATTTCAGTTTGGTGGCTAGTGAGATTGCACGGAATCGTTAGGAAGAGCGTAAGTAGCGCACCGATGAAAGTGGCAACTACTTTAAGTAGAGCACAATGACTTGAAAGAATGCTCATACAATCAAGTTGCGGCTATGTGTGGATATATGTAAGTGAATTATAGGTACATATATGTAATACGATGTAGGAATGTTGATATTTCAAATGCGAGAAAGCACGATAAAACATGTGCTGTGCTTTTAAAAGAAAGAGAAAGCGTATTAAATAAACCTCTACTAAACTTTAAAGATGTAGCGACGCAAATGACGAGATGCTAAAAGTATTAGTAAAGTTGCCGGTATTAAGTGATTCGTGATGATTCTGATGGAAATATTGAGCGATTTTTGTCGCAATCAAATTTGTCGCGATTTTTTCAGCAAAATTAAATTATCATCGTATCACCTTTGTACTTGTCATGGGAGGCATTTTGTTCGAACTTCACTTAGTTATTTAACATTAGTATAATCGTTTTGATCAATCATGCAATTTGTGTAAATAAAAGTTAAAGAGAAGATGTTTCTTAAATGTATTTAATTTAGTGTGGTTACCATTATAAACTGATAGCACACTGTGAAGTTAATGCATCGATTAAAGGTAGAACTGAAATCATTTATGCAAACTTCCCTACCCGTTTTCTTACGCATTAAGTATTTAATGGGCGTTGTGCTACCCGGCTGAATCTACCATGAAGAAGAACCATTTCTTCATGAAATGGAATACCCCTGAATTATATGAAGAGAGAGAATAATAATGAATAATAATGCCCTTCCCATGACAGGTTATTTTCAAGAGGTGTTGTGTAGTAGCCACGAAAACATTAATATGCCTACAGCTTTCAGGTACATACATTCTTAATATAATGCATATGCATGAGGAGTGTATTCCTGAAAACCCTCCCTCTACAAGACGACCACTGACTTCGCTTGACTAGCATTTTACTTGCGTAATATTAAGAACTCTCGATGAGACCGGAAGCCATGGACGGTTGATAAGAAGCGATGGGCATTTGTCATAATCGTCATGGGCAAATGGGCCCATTGCATGTGTGAAAGTCATCCAGGTAAACGTATATTACGGCAATAGCTGGTATAAAGTAAATGGGGGAAGCAGAGTTTTTTTTTGTATATGTGTTTGCCTCCGTGCATCCATACATTTTACTCTTTTCTAACAGTGTTAGTTAGAAGAACCTAATATGCTTTCCCCCGCCTAAATACCTGAATCCCGAAGAGTCAGAATAGCGATTACGTCTGTGAGAGGAGTACCATTATATCATTTCACGATACCACCACCGTCCGTGTCCACTGTGAAGAAAAAGACGATGTTGTTTTCATTTGGAGTACACATATGTACTAGTATAAAGAATATTGAAGTGAAAGAGGAACCGCTCACTCTTGTTGTATGTACGAGTATATTCCATTATTACGAAGGCAGTGCTCCAGCTATTTAGAACGAGAACATGGCCAAAAAAATTTTGCGTGCCAACGTTTCTTATCCTGAAGATAAATCAGTTCCCTTTATGACTCGAAGCAATGAGTCCCGGTTCTTCATTTCCCGGTATTCCACTATGAATAAAAGTCATATTTAGGAAGAGAACGAGCTTTTCTTGTGCGCTTCCCTTTATTACCGGGGCTGGACAATGGGAACGTATATAACATATATTAATGTAATATTGCGGAGGGGTCAGACCGGTGCTTTATTCATGTCGTTCTATCGCTCCTTCTATCCTCTCGGTGGGAGAAGGCACGAAGGAAGAAGGCATGAAGGAAAAGAGAATATTTCTAGTAGATATACGTATACGTACGGGCTCTGCGTGACCGAATTTTTATCGCCTAACCTCTACTCGCCTTTATTGTGTACACAATCACGACATCTTCTCATCAAGTGCTCACCTATAAATCACATTGCTTCCCTCATTAAGCAGTTGCTTTTATCTACCTTCTGAATAGACCGCTGTGTCGGGAGGGGTTAAAGTGGGGGAAAAGGGAAAGCATCGTCGAGTAGTATACACACTGGTGTAATCCACTCTTAGACAATCCGATCCATTCTTGCTGGAAATGAAATTAACTTCCTCTCTCCCCTTTACATTTATGCATGTACATAATATGTGTGTATAGAAAAGAGAAATGGGTTTTACAGTGAAGAAATAAGCTCTCAGTCTTGGCGTCATTGTGTGAGCCAGATTTTCGCTGTCCTACGACTGCTTGATTGTGTTCGTCATTCGTCATTCACTTGACTTTTGGCCTTTTATTTTGAATTTAATGTCCGTACATGCCTATTTTATGTTGTTCTCTTATCACTTATCTTTGTTTTTAAAATCAGTTGCTTTCACTGTCTACTATAGACACACGCGTACACAGTCTCCCAGTTGGAGCTGAATACAGAAACGGTGTACCTGTACCTTTTTATGTGATAACATAGTATGCATTAAAGCTACTATGCATCTACGGTCTGCTAGCTCGACCTCTTTTAGAGCTCTAGAATAAGATGGCATGACATGAGACCAGACTTTGTTAATAATGACGAAATATTAATTAAGCAACCTTTTAGTAGTAGTGACAGTAGGGATCCAAAAAAAGATCGATTCTGAAGCTTTAAGCATGGATGCTTCACTCATCACGACATCATTGCAAGTCGATCGTAAACTGTTGCTGTTGCTGGTGGAATGTGGTGAAATTTGCACCACACAGTAACAAAAGTTCGTTTTTGGCACTTGGAAGATATCAGTCTGAATGTTAAGCTAAGCTGTTCACCCTCTAGAAAAGTACAAACACATGTATGTGAAATTTTTATATATAAATTATATGATACATTTAAACTGATCAACTCCACTTTTATTTGCTTTGCCATTTTCATTCAACTTTCTAGCATATAAATAATCATTATGTACTAATAACATGACGAGAAACACCACAGTACGAGTAGGTGTTTTACGATGAGCACCATATGAATATTTTAAATGCAAAGTCGCTCAGCTTCGCTAAATATACCTATATTTTCTTTAACCATTTCTTTTCATTCTCACTCCGCAACCGTAAATGATCTTGTTAAACGTAAATTCATGATGAGCAGCCTTCTGTTACACTAGAACTAGGTTTAACGTGATTGGGCGTGATCGTTGATCTTGATCTTTTCACATTTATATTTCGAGGGTACAACTGAGATACAAGCGGTTTAAATTTAGCCTCAGCAAAACTTTAAAGCAGTATATAACAATAACGACATTATATGTAGATCATCACCAGAGAATATTTTAAAATGTTTGCTTAATATGCATGGCATTATACGCAGTCATAATTAGAAGCCCGGTCATATTGTCATTTTTTTTTGTGGCATCAATTATGTCTCAAAGCCCGGTGTAAAGACATTATTTGCGGTATGTATTTTACTCACTGAAGTGTTCAGTTGTGGCAAAATAAGAGTAGAGGTTTTTCGACAGGGAGGATAATAATCATAATAATATGTTGAGCATTACTCTTTCTCTCTTTGCTTTCATGGAGTGTGCCTGTCTTTGTAACTTCAGGTAGCAGTTGAGTGACCGAAAGTGGCGAGGTGAGTATTCGTAGCTTTCGTTTGACATTCTCACTCACCCCTCAAAATGCACCTTTCTTCATTTCAAAGAGCACCAAGCGTCCAGATGCGGTTTAATATATCATAACGAATTATTTTCTCAAAATGGGCTCCACTGGTTTTTCAGAAGCAGCAGTGTGAGTCGTCTATCAGTTAGAAAAGTGGGGGCAACACTCTCGGTATATACACATAATGGTGTCGTAGATGTGAGTGCGCTCGCTCACCACAATTTTCTAAAGATAAAATCAGGTCGTAATCAATCTTTTTATAATGACTTTTGCACAAGGAAGTTATAGCAAACGACATCCGTTAGTCATTTACTCGTTGACTATCACAATGACTGGGTTGACCACTCCTCGAAGCCTGTATTAATGCAGTGGTTCACTTTTCAGGTAAACTGGCTGGCTTTGCGAGTAGTAATATTGCTTTAGGATACATATCTGATGATTTGGAGAATAGAATACACTTGCGCCACTTTCAAGAAGAGCCTGTGTACTGTGTGGCAAAAGCGTAGACTACCAAGACACTCTGAAAAGCGTAAATCGAAGCTACATAATATTTTAATTCAAAATGGTTCTGAAGGGTGCGTCATGCCTGCCCAACAATTCCAGAATCATAGAGATTGAAAAGCGTTTCAGCTATATACTACATACTTGAGGCGAGGGAGCTGCTGGATTTGGAGAAATATAAACTTACATACCATACTTATATACCGCACGCAGTCCTCACAAGCGTCCGTGAATTTGATGAGCACTCTCCAAACAGAGTTGGGTAGTGCTGCAGTACAACGAAGCTCTTCCTCCCCGCCTACGTTTGTGAAGGATGCGCTGATGATTCCCTAGTATCATATCTGTTGTGTTGTCTGCACATCCCTCCCTTCTTAGAGCTGAAACCCAATGGGTTCCTCTCCGTTCGTTCAACGTTTAAAACTAGCATTATATATATACACAGGCACACAGGGCATAACAAATATGCAATGCACGCCAAGACTAATAGTAAGTTAAACTTACTGCAGTGTTGCGTTGTGGGAGAAACGAATTTTCTTCCCCGCTGGAGACGACTTTCTTTGAGAATGTCTATTTTTGCTCTGGTCCTCGTCGGAGCAGTTTGCGTCATCTGATGTCCCGTAAAATAGCACTTTTACGTTTTTGAGTCTTTTCCAACTTATTCGCTTCGGTTAGAAGAACCTCTCTCGTACAGCCTTGTATGTACGTACGGAGAAAAACCGAAAAAAAATTTCTTCGTAGAGAAAAATCTTGTGAACCATAAAATAGTATCATAAGATCTTTCCTTTGCTGTTTCTTGCTTTCTGTCACCGAATGTTACTAAGCTTTTCATGTTCCAGCTGAGTAGTCAAGAGAGAGCCTGATCTGATGTGCCTGTAGTGGGCACTCGGCCAATCATCTGAACACAAAGTCACATCTTATGCACCCGAACCACTTCTCATGGGGAAATATCAAAGGGAAAACAGGGGATCACCACTACGCTACATTTTATTTAAGAGCATCAGAAGCAGCATCCGTTAGCGGTATTTTTCCTCCTTATTGTCCAGTGGAGAGAAATGCGTGTGATATTAGATTACGTAGACATATGTGGCTGAAGTCATACGGAAGAAATCGTCAAGACTTCTTCACTGTGTGCCTTGCTTCACAATGTATTGTGAAGTTATTTTTCATACATTTCTATACCGGTATTAATACAGCTTTTTGTACGAGGAGGAATAAAAAATCAATATTGTGAAGAGGCAAATGGCTCATAAAAAACAATGGAAATTTCGTCCCTTCGTCTCAAATTGCTCTTGTGGTTTTTATGGCAAGAGCCAATTTACCAGAAAATCAAGTTAATCCAACCGTTTACCTCTCTCTCTCTCTCTCTCTCTTTGCTACTGCTTATTAAAACATCCCCGTCCCGTCCATATCATCACATCGTTTGAGTCAGGATTCAGAACGAGAGACGAGTAGGAAAGATATTACTTTCATATTACACATCCCATATTATGATATTCCCATTACATATTACATCACACAAGAGGATCTCTCAACTCCCCAGTCGACCGAAACGAAAGGCCCTAGACCAAAGCCAAAGTGAAGTTAAACCGACCGAAAGAGTCAAGTTGTAGCTCTCACGTTTTCCTCACTGGAGTTTTCCCTTCTCTGGTGATAGGTCTCACAGATAGGATAACTCTCGGATGCGGATAGAACAGCAGCAGAAGCTCATGAACATCAAACATCATAATCACGGTGGCATGCATGTATGTATTTATGTAGTTCGAGAGTTTCTATCGTATACGTCAGAGAACGTAGATACGATTGCTTCATTCGGCTCTTTACCAAATTTTTATGCTCCTAGCGCGACCGTTCCCTATCTTATTCCGTAAAAAAACTCCAATTTCAGACATGTCTTATTCATTTTGCTACGCAGTCCTAACTTTGAATCCCAGCGATGATGAATGTACTCAGTATTTTGTATAATATGCTCCTCTTCAGATTACATGTATATCCGCTGTATCCGCACCAGATCAATACTTGCCGTAATTTGAATTTTGGATAAAGTTTCTAAGTAAATGTTAATTTTACTCAAGTGTACTCCAACTCGCTTGCGTTAAGATGGATAAAGAAGTAAATTTACCGAACCTTTTTAAACCACTCCAAAACAAAAAATTCGAAACTTAAATTCTTAAATAATAATTTGGTTACCTATACACTGGCTTATGCGTGTACGTGGATCTAGAATTTGCTTTGGATATGCAAGAAGAGAAAGACGTTTGATGTATTCCAGTTTTTCTTGCTTTACATAATACGTGACGACTAGTTTGCTTGATTTGCTCCACTTGAGGTAACTGACAAGCGTCAATGATCTCTAAACAAACCGAAAATCTTCGAGAGGTTGCAAGGCATAATATGTGCATCTTATCTTTAAAAACGGCAAACTCGAAAGCCCTCCCTATGGTCTGTCAAAATGATGGTTACAAATCGCCCTTCAATCATTCTTGACTTTTTAATACATGCTGACCTACTTTGTTTGTACACGGCACCGGACAACGTGCTGGTGAGTTTTTTTCTCATGTTACGTGTGCACACACAGCTTCCGCTGAGCATCCTTACCCTGTCCTTTACGGAGATCGTTGTCTCCAATTTGGTTACAGGCAAGAATGAATTGAAGCGGAGAAAACGTGTTTGTTTATGACTTCTATGAAATCTGCTGGAAACCAGCGATCCCAACAATATATTTTTAACTAGTTTGTAGTAATAAGTCAATAAGCTGTTGCATCAATAACAAAGCTATCGACATGCTTAAAAATACACCAACCGAATGACAATTTCTAAACAAATGAATGTAATTCGATCTCTCCTGACTTGAACTGTTGAACATTAAAAGTTCGAAAACACGTTTGAAAGCTACACGTTATTGCAGCTCTCGTATTAACTACAGTTGACTCTCACAGCAAAACTTCAAAA
>JAHZMW010003434.1:0-20961 GCA_027743745.1 Alloscopus bannaensis | reverse complement strand
CACTCCGTCAGTTTCTCAACGGCGAATGTCTGTCGGTAAGACGGCCGCGCTGCTAACGCCAGTAAGCTGCTGTCAGACTTAACCCGTTGTCACTCTGTCGGCTTGATGGTTTGTCAGTGTGCCAGTAATTGTCAGCCTTTCAGACTGCACTCTGTAAATCTCAACCCATTTTTTTCTGCCCAATTATCATGACATTTAAATTCAAACTCACTAAACTCACTCCGTGCTACCCTGTCCCTATAAATCTCTGGCCAAATTTCCAAAAGGTTATAACCCAGGCATTTATTATCATAAATTAATTCTGTATTATTTTAGTCCAACCAATATTACGTTCTAAGCCAACTTCGCATTTTTTCAACTCAATCCATAGTAGTTCAAAATCAACCACATTATTAATGGGGTTGACTTGAATGAAATGGATATGAGTTGGAACAATCTGAGGTTGGATTAGAACGTAATGATGTTTACGCTTTAATTAGTATAGAGTCGGTTGGGATATTAATAGTTTGGGGAAAGACTTTACGGAATAGCGTTGGGGTCCAATGGGGAAGAGCTGTCAGTAGTGAGGGGAATGGATTTAATGTTGTGGTGCTTGGGTTAGGAATTAATGGGTTCTTCAAATTTTCAATATACCACCAACTCTACCACAATCCAACTACATCGAATACGCCGACGAAAGCTTGTCACCCGAGTATCAAGATTAGAATAATTGAAGTGACAATATTTTGGAAAGCTGTCAATTCGCAAGCCGACAATCTCAGTCGGGATGGACGTACATATTACAGGATGAGATGAGACGTTTCACAGGATGTAGACAGTTTTTTACTCTTTGGATTGAAGAATCTACATTCCAAATCCTTGTAATATTAGCATTTTTGAAATACACAGGTGCTGGAAAGGACGACAGCAACTCCCAAATTTGGATCGAAATTCATGGGAACCATATCCAGTGTCAAGCAGAATCTATCTTTTTTTCAAGTTGGGCAACCAGAGACAAAAAAATGGCCGAAGCTTGTAATGCTGGAGTCTAGAGTCAGGATCGATGTCCAAACCGAATGTAGTAGTCAAGAGATCTCAAATATCTTATAGCGTAGCGTAATAAAACGCTGGCGTCACGGCTTAGTTTTCTTGTTAGTTTCAAAAGTTATACTATGTTATTTTAAGTTTGTATACAAATGTTAAGTGTTACTTTGCCAAATTTTTGATTGTATTCACATGTACTAAAACGAAAATTAATAATAAAATATAAGATTTTGCAAAATAAACTAATAACACGCTTCCATTCGTTTAAAGGGTTTATTTTACTAAGTATACATGTAGGAGTTTGTGCATCATTTCTGTTCTATCAAAAGAATTTAGTGAAATTCTATTTTCATATTTCATTTCTCGCATAAATCATAACAAACCATAAGATCACTAAATTATTTCAAGGTAAAAACTTTAATGACACAATGACAAGATTTAATGAAACATTCTAACACTTTATTCGTCTATATCATAATCTGAACAATACACATATTTTACATTGTTTTAATTACAGGTTGAAAAATTGAAATCTTTTTTAAATTGCGTAAACACCTTAAAGCTTACCACTTGTGATTGCCCATGAATCAGAACTTACGAGTATTATTATACCATTAATCGCGTGAATAAGTATTAGGTTTTATTATTGAAGCAATAGACAGAATCTGTCCGTTTGTAAAATGCATACCTCAAATTGATTCGCACATATATTGCAGGTTTTAATGTTTGAGGTAATCTTCTGATTTATAATTCTTCTTCGTTTTTTGGCAACATTTCTAAAGCTGCTATGTGGAAGTTGGAAGCGTTAATTGCATGTGTGAAATTAAAAAGAGGTCAACCAAATTTCGTTGGAATAACGAAGTCAAGCTTTTGTCGGGATTCTAGATACGAATAATCCGTGTGAAATTTTCCATGAATATTTATTTGTGCATTGCATTTGAAGTTTTTAATCACAATGATAGCTCTCTAATATGTGCCCATATCGAAAAGCTAGATACTCCACAAGGTTCACCACATCATTTTAATTATGTGGATTTATGCAGGCAAAGCATTGATCGCGTTGACAGCGTCGATTCTCCCGTAGCCGAACACATTATTCGGGAAAACGTTAGGACTGATGCCCCCACAATTTTGAGCCGTGCTAGTGTCCAAAGTTCTCACCGCTGACTTCGTAATGGCATTGTATATCATTGTGTAGTTTGCCTTGCGGTTCTTCTGGAGCATTTTATTAGGAAATTAGAATCATTATGCCGAAATTCATTGTAAATCAGAGAAGCATATTTTTATTCATCTTACCAGACTTGTTAACATATGCAGTATCACTGGTGTGGGATGCAGACCAAATATTAAATCCTGGTGCTACCTAAAAGCATAAAGTAATATGGCTCAACAAGATATCGAAGTGTGAAAATTACAACTTTTTTCTACTTCAACTCACAATGTCAGGCTTAATTCTTCCGGTAACAGTAGGTCCTTGACTGCTGAAAAAGGAAATTCGCTCGTCTGGGTTGGTGCTTCCCACTCCAATTACATTTGGTCCATCGCCCGGGGAAAGGGCAGTTCCGCATCCACTTTTCCCCAAATTGCCCATGGCAAAAACAGGAATAATGTTACTGGCGTGCCAGGAGCGGACAATGCTGTCAAAAGCAGATTCCCCCTGACCACCTGCGTAACTAAAGGACAGGTGGAGAAATCACGTAATTTACAACTTTAATACATTGAAACTGTCCATAGCCACACATTCTATGATTGACATTGGATACCTGTTGGAAACAACGTTGGGGGCCTTACTGCAATCTCTTTCGGATCCGTCTGGTTTGGTTGGGCACTTTACAGCAGGAACAAAAAAAATCAGTTTAGCTGAGCTTACCTTTTCGTAAGAATATCTAATTCATAATTTGATCCGTTACCTGAATCCACTGAGCGCATTTCATGAGCTGACTGGCTCCACAACCTTGAGCCTGGCAACCCTTACAAGCTATCCAAGTAGCGTGAGGGGCAACTCCAATCCGATTGGATCCAGCCATCGTCCCCCTGCATTGAAAGACAAGTTTCATTTTAACTATAAATTTAATAATACACCTTTTGTAAATCGGGAGAAATGCTTCATTTCTCATAGGAGTTTGATAAGTAGAATTTCACATAAAGTTATCGTATAGATAATTAAGGTAATTAAATACATGCAGTGTGTTCCGTGACCTGAAATCAATACAAACAGGTAACTTATCCGCATGCCACAGTTTCAAAGTAAAACTTTATAATGCTTAAGCACTGATAAAAACAATCATTCATCAGTTTTGCTTACCACCGTCGTCTTGTGGTGTGGCCAAGCCTTTGTAAGGGTCAAACCTAAAGAATCAATAAAGTCGATTTAAATGTGGTTCATGTTGTGTTACAATAACTAACTAACTAACTTCTAGCAGTTTGGGTAAATTACCATCCGTAAGAACTCCTCCAGCGACTTGCGAGAGACTCGTGAGTGTGACGAACTCCAGTGTCTTTTTTAATTATACAACACAACATTTATGGGACTACTTTACATCTCAGCTCTCAGGGAACTATTAGTAACCTAATTAATTATTTGCATACCAATGTTAGCTACGACAATTCCACTTCCTCCGCCATGTGACCACCATACACGGTTTGACCTGATTTGCTGCACGCCCCACGACAAACCGATTTGCGGATTACTTTGTCGTTTGCTCACGTTGTGGAAGGCAGAAGCCTCCGTCCACTCAACAGGGTATATCTTCTCTTTCTCAATTCGTGCGACCCCAGAAACCTCCGACATGGTCTGTATGAGCTCGGCATTTGCGTTCGGGATATACATCCTGTTGTTAATCCATAACGTTTCGAACGTCACTCCACGATCTCTGAGAACGGCGGCGAGAGGAGCCTGGCTTCTTGTACTGAAGGCTTCCTGAGCCTCGGTGAGCGTCGTCCGTTTTTCTGTGGAGTTGGTAATGTTCCGCCGATCAATCTCGTCAATCACAGACTCAATCTTTTGGACAAAGGTTACAATCACGTTGGCCGTCGCCCCGTCCGCGAGTGCACTTGGGGAAAGACTTGGCTCAATTTCTGCACCCCCGGCGACAAAGATATTTGTCCTATAGGAGAATACCAAGGCACAGAGGGCCATTGGGAAAATTGCAATTATATTTGCCATTTTTCCGGATGTGCTCTTGATTTAGTTGACCGTTCAACTGGTGGAAAAACGTAGAAGATATTCGTTTATATATACATATTATGTGGTGTGACGGAATGCAATTTGGATGATTGAGTAACCGGTGTTTGATTAATAGTTGAATGCCTTTTGAGTAGTGAAGAGAAAGTAAATGTTGATGTGTTTGCACAAGCTGGCAAACCTGAGTTTCTTTACTCAAGCTTTGTCCACGTGATAATCGCAGATGTGACGGTAGACGCCACGGCCTAGTGCAAAATCGCTGTAGGTTGCTTCATTGATTTTAAAGGAGTTTCAGAACTTGGCACGCGAGAAAAAAGCGAGACACAATGTTCTTACTTTCATAATCATTCTGATTAACCACAAGGACGTACTATTGCAACCTTTCAATCATTGTCAGGCTGTGTAAACTTAGAGATCGAGTTCAAGGGGTGTAGTATATATTGGTAATATTTTAATATAAAGTTTCATAAGTTTCGAAAAGGTTCATCAGCCGGAAGCGGAACGGTATGAAAATTGCATAATCATTATTAAAGTTGATAAAATGTCCGGAACCAATTTGTATTGTGATGTAAAGGATGTGGTCGAGGAATAGATGGATATATGGAACACAAAGGCAGAACAAACACATCTGGCGGAAAAGTATCCATTATACCCTTCAGTGTTTCTTTGACAAACAATTAATTTTATTATAACCACCATATTGGTACCTCAGATAAATGTATAAAAATATGATATTCGAAAGATTGATCACGTGAACAGGTTTGAACGATTATGTAGCAACGCGTAATAATGAACTGGTAAAGAATTGCAAATGGATCATTTTGCAATTCCATACATTAAGCAAACCGTTTGAACATTAAAAAACCCTGACCCCCAAAAATACTGGAGTTAGTGGTGCAAAGCTGCTTTTAATTCACCATCGATGATAGGGGTGTATTCCAGTTTTTACAAACAGCGTTGCGATTTCAGATGCATTGTACTTTACATCCTATAATCCAAAGCATTTTTATTAAATGGTGAGATCTTGGCTGTTGTGTTACAACATTCACTTACAATTAAAATTTTTGTGATAAGACTACAACGTATCACCTTGAACTTTTGCCATTGCAACTTCTGCATTAGTTTTCCCGAAGTATCTAACCATTTCATGAATTTTAGTAAAAGGAAAAAGATCACGGCAGGCAATTCGACGTCTCTTATGTAACAATTTGTGATTTGTAAAATGATTGACAATTTGAAGATTATTCACTCTCTGTCCATGTCCCTGCATAATGAAGTCTATCCAGTATCTATTGAAATTATAGTACTGGTTAATAAAGTCTTAATAATGTAAACGCGATCCTTCATCCAGCATTTGTCAGTTTAAATTATTCATTTAATGATTCTACACCTGAACCTCAGCACCACTTTCAGGTGTTGCAATGGATTCCTTCGTGGTCATCTCGTGAAGCATGGAGAAGCTTCATAGCTACCAAAATTCATACAAAGTTCGCTGCTTTGTTCGTTTTGCTTCCTTTTAATTGCACTGTAGCTGAGAATAAAACGGAGAAGTCTGCGATGTCAATTATGTCAAACATTTATCTGACTATATGTATTGACGACTTGAATGAGAAACGGATTTTTGTGCATGCATTTTTTGACTGCACAGCAATTGATTTTTGTTGGATAATATGATACACTGTCAATACAGCATATTATTATTCTCGTGCCATAAAATCAATGTCATGAACTTGCCTTTAAAAAAAGTAGCAAGAGTCAGACACATTAAAATGAGTCGAACTTGAATTAAATGAACTGATGCAACAGTTCTGAAACAGCGAGACGAGCACAATCTTTATGTCTTTAAGACTTGAAGGCATCAACACCATTTTTATTGGCGTAGTTCTACTAAGAAACGCTTTTGCTATTTTACTTACTATTTTACAGCGCGATTTTCTGGCTATATTTTTTACTGAAAGAATACGTCCAAGTTCATTTTTATGAAAACTTAAATTAAATCTTTAAAATGGACAACAATAATAAAATTGAGAAGCCAGTGAAAATGGCTGATCCAAATCCAAATTTGAGAAATATTATAATTATGAGTATGGGTTACAGTTTGTTGGTAGCTGCTTTCCTAACAATGGGAGCGATTGAAGTAAATACAGCGATTAACCGAATAAGGATTATTAATCAAAATACTACCGGGGTATTTCTGAAACAATTATTTTTTTACTTGTAATTATTAATTTCCACTCAACAGCAAATTGTACTCGAGAGCGCTTCGAAGGATGACCCCACATTTCATGGAGATGGCTACATATCCCTCGCCCTCATTTATGGCGTTTACTCCATGTCCAACTTTCTCGCTCCATCGATCATCGCCACAATTGGCGTTCGAACAGCGATGGTTATGGGAAGCCTCGTTTACGCAGCATTCATCGCCTCCTTTATGCATCCAACGACATGGCTCTTGTACGCACTATCCGGACTGCTCGGCTTCGTGGCGTCCATGGTCTGGGTATCCAACGGGATCTACTTCACGAGATGTTGCAATAAAGGGAATATCGACAAGAATATGGGAATTTACTGGACAATTTTGTCAACGGGGCCTTTACTCGGAAATGCATTCGTCTACTGGAGGTTTCAGGGACGCAGTCACATTGATGCGGAGACCCGGACCGTTGTCTCACTTGCCTTAACTTGTATCTCGGGTCTAGCCACGGTCACGTTCCTGTTTCTCCGGATTCCAGTGTACAAATATTTTTTTTTAAAGTTGTGGTAATACAAATAATTAATTATGCGATGAATTAAACAGGATAAACTTATGATTTTATCAGAATGGATACAAAGGAAGGTGAGACAAAGCGAAAGGACAAAAAGAGTGTGTGTTCTGCTCTCACCAGTCCGTTCCGACTGCTCGGAAATAAGCACATGCTCCTCCTGATTCCTGCGTCAATTTACAATGGGTTCGAGACAGCCATCTTTTCCGGCATTTTACCCACTGCCGTTGGCTTCACAGAGGGATTTGGGAGTGATGCGAGGAAGTTGGTGGGAATTGTGGGGATTGTCTTCTTTGTCGGGACAATATTTGGAGGGTTGGTCTTTGGCATTTTTGGAAAGTATACTCTGAACTCCAGTAAGTAAAAGATTTCCGTTTAAAAATGTTTTAGCGTAGGTAACCATTAAGTTTACTTTAGTTTTTACTTGGTGTTTGCAGATAGATCGCTCGCTTTATCCATTGCCTGCGCTACTCATGTCATCTCTGCTGCTCTGATTTACCTCAATCTTCCTGACGAGTCATCACTAGGCCCTACTTCCAACGTGTCTTGGTTTAATCCTCCTTCCGTATGGATTGTCGTCATTGGATCATTCATTATGGGAATAGGGGACGGTTGCCTTTTGCCTCAAGTGTGCGCATCGATTGGAGTCATTTGGCCTGAAGATCCTTCCGGAGCGTTGGCTCTCTTCAGGTTCTTTCAGTGTGGGAGTTGTGCCCTCGGTTTCTTTTGTGGGACTATGACAGGACTTTACAATCAAATGGCGGGGTTTATAGCGATCACGCTAATTGGAACTGCGGCATTTTGCGTGAATGAAATGCTCATTGCCAGAAAGGATAAGGTGGCTCCCGTCACAACGGTTGGAATTGCGAAAAAGTTTTCAGTGGATGCCAGTGCTTAAACGCTTTATTGAATGTTGAATGATGCCTGCGTTAGATGAACATTAGATATTTAGTACGCAATAAAATATTAAGAATCTTTTAGAAACAATAATGTGCCAAAATTTGAAGTTATCTAAAGGAAAATGCTCCCAATAATAGCGCCATATAGTTTGCAAACAATTTTAGCAAAATTGCTCTGTCCTTGACCAGTTTGTTCAACCAGCAAATTGGAAAGTATTGAGATATTTTTGTGTTTTGCTCAAAAGACAAGAGAAGTCAAACTTTCAACTTCGTACAAAATCCTTGTTAACTTTATTGACACACATCATGCTAGTGTCATCAGAACTCGTCCATATTCTTTCCAGATCCCTTTCTCTTCAAACCAGAGCTCTTGGAAAATCCCTCTCCTTTCCTTACAAAACCTCAAATTCTGCCTCACTCACACCTTCCAAGCCATACGAAAAACAATGGATTGTACACACAACAGTCTTGCTCGTATCATCAATTTGCTTTCCCTTCGATTTTTTCACGTCTCAGACCCAGTCCCTTTTACTATTTCAAAAAAGCATCAAAATCGCAGCAAGACCGGCCTTCGCTTCGAAAAGTTGCATGACTGGTCAAAGAATGCAGACTGGTTAAAGGAGCTGCAACAGCGGTCATATCACTCATGCGGCAAACCACAGTCGTCTCTCCGATTATCTTGATAATTTTTTCAGGAATTCCAATGAATGTCGTACCCGGACACAAGATGATATGCTCTGGAACTGTCGATGAGTTGTTTCGACGAGGGTTCATTTTCTGGACTAACCTTGTGGCGTGGACATTAAAAATGAGAATGTTACAAATTGCCGTCATCGCCCACCTTCTCTTTAGGCCCCTCTGCTTGTATCTTGCACTTATCGCGTTCGAGAGAAAACTCAGGAGAGCTCTCAGCGGGCAAAGAAGTGGCGCCGTGAACAAATCTCTAAGAGCTTATCGAGAAATCCAACTGGTCAGCTCATTTTTCAACTTCAGCCATAGCACCGTTTTCATGCCATGTGTAATCCTCGTGATGGTTATCGGAGCCAGCATGTCGATCTACAGCTTGGGAGCCCCGTTGGACAAAATCAACGCCTTGGAGAAGGTAAGCATGCTTGGTTATACGGTTGGTACCACAGTGATGTGCGTGGTTTTCCTCCGGATTCCTGCAACGAAGTATGCCTCCAGCCAGAAGCCGATGTGTTAACGTCTTTGACTATATACGCGTTTTGCAATGACTTGTCTATTAATTTAATTTTGATAGAGAAGGGCTGAAATGGGTATGTAAAAACGAACACGATAAATCAGTGTCAATAAACGATAAACTTTGTGAAAAAATACATTTAAATATTTTGCTCCGGTCATGAAACTCTAAGTTTCATGACTTAATCATATTCTTTCTTTACTGTCATAAAGATAGTATAAAATTAACTTCAATTATCCAGACTCCACAATGAGGGGATATATAGCATTATAATTATACATATATCCTGAACTTGTACGAGCAGTGCTATTCAAGCATTTATTGCTTAGCTTAGAAAAACTTGGAGTTTTGTCATGTACCAATTAGTCCAGATGTCTTGTGTGTGTACATCACATTAGCACTTATGTACTTTTTCATTCTCTTTTCCATACCCTGGCAACATTAAAGGTAAAGATTTAATGTCATTTGTAACAGCTTTCAGTGAGCTGAACCATACTCGCAATATGAAGTATTTATTTAGCTGCATGAACTATGTATATGCTTTCAGCTTACATGACCAATCCATGTCGATAATGATAGTATAGGTCAGAAAGACGTTTGTACGATTAGGAAATACACCAGCATAGTATCTTTTTGTGCTTACATAATTTAATGATCTTGCAATAAGTATGAAATAGAAGCGTATCTTGCTTTGTCTAAATGATAATCCTTTATTCGACTATTCAATACATAGTACATTGTCGTTACAGAGCTGATGTCTGAGTTATTGGAGAGATTTTTTGTTCAGTCATGTAGTTGTTTTTATCAGATTACATTTGGTGTACCATGTATTAGATAAGCATAAAGAGTTGACAAGTAAAGCTGATTGTGAGTGTGAAATACATAAATAAGTTGGGTGCAACTCCTCAGTGATAAAATAAGTTGAGATGCAGCAGCATCGAGAATATAGTTTCATTACGAGTTTTTTCACCAAGAGAAAGAGTCGTCAGCAAGTTATGATGTTCTCCAGACATTCAGTGTCAAGGTTGTTTGTCAGCGAAATCTTATGCTTGTTCACAGACTTTTCTGTGGGTGCAATTCACAAGTTTGAAGGAGGAGCTGAACTGAGAAAGGCGAAATAGTTTGAAAAATGATCACAAATTTTTAATTGTAATTGTAGTTGCAGCTTTGAGTACAGTTTCTGTCAAATAACAATCCGTTAGTAAAAGTTTATGAAAAAGCTTGCAGAAATGGATAAGCTCAAACCGTCGAAAGATTCCTCAAATCCAAATTTGCGGAATATTTTAGTTATAAGTTTGGGATACAGCATGGTGATAGGATCTTTTTCTTCCATGGCAGCGATTGAGGTAAGCCAGAATAAAAATTTGAACAAAAACGCGTCGCTCAGTTGACATAAATTCTTATGATTTTTTCATTTAGCAAATCATTTTGGAGAGCGTGTCAAAGGACGATCCAAACTTCCACGGTAATGGCTACATCTCCCTCTCAATTATTTATGGAGTGTACTCTTTCTCGAATTTTGTCGCCCCTTCCGTCATCGCCACGATTGGGGCTCGGGCCACCATGACAGTGGGAACCTTGATATACGCCACATTCATCGCTTCCTTTTTGTACCCTTCGACGTGGCTCTTGTACGCGCTCTCTGCTCTAATTGGAATCGGAGCATCGTGGGTTTGGGTATCTCACGGCGTCTTCTTCACGAGTTGTTGCAACAAAGAAAATATCAACAAGAATATGGGCATTTTCTGGAGTATATTGACGTCTGGGTATGTGTGGCAACAAGAATGTAGCGAAAAAAAAAATTTGAAATTCAACTTAATTATTATATTCATTGGCACTTTTAGACCATTGGTGGGGAACGCATTTGCGTTTTGGAGGTTTCAAGGACTCAGTCACATTGACTCAGGCACGAGAATCTTCATGACCTTGTCGTTAACCAGCATTTCTCTTGTGGGCACTGTTATTTTGCTGTTTCTCAAACCTCCGGTGTAAGCACACTCGTATCGATAATGTTGCTTCAATATGACTTTCAATTGGTACGTTGTAAATGCTATGCACATTTTTGCAGTATACGTTTTCCCTAATTTAATTTGAGATCGCAAACGGACCCCAACAAAAAGAAGGCTCTAGAAAAACGAAATGTTTGCTCAGCTTTCACCAGGACATTTCGTCTTGTTGGAAATAAGCACATGCTCCTCCTGATTCCAACTGCTTTGTACACCGGATTTGAAGGGGCACTTTTTGCCTCAATTCTACCAACTGCTGTTGGCTTCACTGAAGGATTCGGGAGTGACGCAAGGAAGTGGGTGGGCATCTTTGGAATCGTATTTGGGCTTGGAACGGTACTTGGAGGACTTACCTTCGGTGTCTTTGGGAAATACACAGTGAAATCAAGTATATGTCAATTCAAAACGTTTGCATGGGATATTTATTTAAATGCGCTTCAGATTAACTGAATTAATATTTGATGTTTGTTCAGGAAGGCCACTCGTTGTCACAATTGCCTGTGTGTCGCACATAACTGCTGCCACTCTGTTTTTCATTAACGTTCCCAATTCCTCATCCCTCGGCCCCACCAACCAAGTATCTTTGGTTAATCCACCCGCCATTTGGATTGCGATCTTGGGGGCTTTTGTGTTTGGTCTAGGTGACGGATGTCTTCAACCCCAAACGGTGGCTTCAATCGGCGTCATTTGGCCCAAAGATCCTTCTGGGGCTTTGGCTCTCTTCAGATTCTCTCAATCGGCAACTGTGGCATTTTGCTTCTTTTGCGGAACGATGACAGGGTTGTACACTCATCTAGGAGTGATGGTCAGTCTTGCTGTTGTGGGGACTGCGACCTTTTGCCTGAACGAAATGTTATTTTCAAGGAAGAGCAAGTCGCAAATGGAAAAGCCAACGGGAATATTGGAAGTGACTAAAATGATGCCTGCAAACTCAAATGGAGAGGCGTAAAACATTATTGAACGTCAAGTACAATTTAGTTTAAATAAATTAGAAATAAGAGAGCTTGCATTATACTTACTTTGAGCAAGTAAAGTTGTTCATTTGTTATTTCTGTAGGAATTAAAACGAATGTATATAGTATAATTTATGGTATCGCAATTTTGACTCATGAGCAGAATTTTGCATTTCATGTCGTATAAGAAAATTTTACCAAAAATATTATAACTTTAATCTAACATGAGCTACAGCGTTATACACGCAAACTTTTCAATGCTTTTCTGCATTCACTCAACTAATTGGTCATAATAAATCCTGAATTTCATTATATGAAATATATTTGCGTATGTTTGCATTGTGAAATCCTTTATCTCTGTGCTACCATACACTAAAATTAAATGCTGTGTTGCATAACTCAGTGAGAAATCAGCAGAGTTCTCGCCGGCACTCTGGATTGACGAGTAATGACGAGTTGTTTTCCTCTACAGAGAATCAACGTTGGAACTGTTGGAAGGTTATCTGTCGGTGATTGCTGTGGCGGCTATGGTACAGCTGCAAATGTTGTAATGCAATGCAGCTCATTCCATGGAGTTACGCAATGACTCATGGTACAGATGGATCATTCCACGAAAACCTACATGTTGTGCCAGTAATGTTCACAGACCTTTCTGTAAAAGAAGTTTGGGGTAGATAATGGACATCAAGACGGCGGATTGTTCCATGGATTCTAATCCAAATTTACGAAATATTTTAGTGCTCAGTTTGGGCTATAGTTTGTTTTTCGGAGCATTTTCCGTCATGGCAGCCATTGAGGTGTTTGTAAATACATTTTAACAAAATTCCTTCATCCATGGTATTTTTTGTGACATTATGCCCGCAATTTTGATCACGTTCTTAATACATTTTTATCATCAGCAAATCGTTTTGGAAAGCGTGTCCAGGGACGATCCAACATTCTACGGGAACGGTTACATATCCCTAGCCATAATCTTTGGAGTGTACTCCATCTCAAACTTTGTCGCCCCTTCCGTCATCGCCAAGATTGGAGTGCGGACCGCAATGACAACAGGGACTTTGTTGTACGCCGCATTCATTGCGTCCTTTGTACAACCATCGACGTGGCTTCTTTACTCCCTGTCTGTACTCATTGGCATAGCTTCCTCTTGGGTTTGGGTGTCCGATGGGGTGTACTTCACAAGATGCTGCAACAAGGAGAATATCAACAAGAATATGGGCATTTATTGGACAATCCTGAATTTAGGGTTCTTACACTAAACTTAATCCACCGCCAGTGTCTTAACTTATTATTTAAAGTTAGGAAACTAATCTCAACACTCAATGTCTTTATGTAGACCACTGGCCGGAAATGGATTTGTGTTTTGGAGGTTTCAAGGTCTCACCCACATCGACTCCCAAACCAGAATTTTTATGTCTCTGAGCTTAATGAGCGTTTCGGTGTTGGGCACCTTGACTCTACTTTTTCTTCGAAAGCCCGTGTAATTTAAGTTTTTATAATTTAGTGGATGATTTAATTTTTAAAACAGCTTAACATTTAATTTTATACTAAAGCTTGTTTTTGTGCAAATTAGATGAATGAAGAATTGGGGAATTTCAGAAGAGAAACAAACTCTGAGACCAAGATAGCAGTCACCAGTTGGACCACTTTCACCAGGACGCTGAGCTTGTTTGGAAATAAGCACATGCTTTTCCTGATTCCGGCTTCTGTGTACACAGGATTTCAAGGGGCGCTATTTGGTGCGATTTTGCCCACTGCTGTGGGTTTCACTGAAGGATTTGGACCTGACGCCAGAAAGTTGGTGGGGGTGTTTGGGATTGTCTTTGGGCTTGGGACAATACTCGGAGGATTATGTTTTGGAATTTTTGGGAGATACACAGTTAAATCACGTAATTGCATGTTCCAAATTATAACCTTTCTAGGATTACCACAGATTTAAGCTTGGGTTTAACTTTACTTTTGTTGTTCTCAGGAAGGTCAATCGTGGTGACGATTGCATGCGTGTCGCATCTCACATCCGCCGCCCTGTTCTATGTTAACCTCCCCAACTCCTCGTCGCTCGGTCCAACTGACGATGTATCTTGGATTCAGCCTCCCCTTGTTTGGGTTGCCATTCTCGGAGCTTTTCTGTTTGGCCTGGGCGATGGCTGCGTACAGCCCCAAACGTATGCAGCAATTGGAGTCACTTGGCCAGAAGACCCATCCGGAGCCATGGCGCTCTTTAAGTTCTTTCAGTCAGCGAGCATTGGTCTTGGCTTTTTCTGTGGGACGATGACGGGATTGTACAATCAAATGACGGCATTTGCTGTGATTACAGCGGTAGGAACGGTGACATTTTGTGTGAATGAAATCTTGATAACCAGGAAGTACAAAAAGGCTCCCACGGAAGTGTGTGAGAAGATGCTGAATGCTAGCTTGTAGATTTGAATATTACTTGGTATTTATGTAAAAAAATTATTGTTGTAAATAATCCGTAACAACTAAATTGCAGTCCTCAAATGTTAAAAATAAGTATTGCGGGTTCTACACACACAGTCGTCTCAAAGTGATTAGCATAGTGCTTTTTATTAAAAAATAATCAGAGTGCTAATCTTCACGATTATGCTGGTGTAATTGGTTTTCAAAATATGCATCGACTTCGGAACAATCGCATGGAATGGCATCTATAAAAATTGCGCTCATTGCAATATCGAATATGAATTACATATTTTGTCGTTAAAATATTATTATAAAAGGTATTTGATAAGTCGTCACTTTTTTACTTTAACTTGAAGGATTTTTATAGTAATAGCAGCAATGCATAGCCACGCAAGTCAATACTAAATTAGAGCTACTAAAACTGCTGCTACCTCTTGTTTTTGCATTAGAGGTAAGGTTTGCACATTTACCGCTATCAATTATTGTGGCGTGACCTAGTATTACCAAATATCCTAACAAAGCATTTAAATTTGGACTTTGGAGGATTGAAACTTCTCAAATTCCACATGCTTGTGTTGTTAAGCTACAACGCAACACACTTCATGCAACTTGGCGAAAATCTAAGTTAAATTCCAAGATCGAGTGGACAGGACAACAAACACATTCATGTTTGACGTGGTGATCCTTTCCAGTTCATTTTTAATGAGGCATGAGAAAACTGCGTGGTCCCAGAAGTGGGTGAAGTTAATTGACACATTTATTGCATGTTTATTCATTATAGGTATGCACTTTAATAAAGTTGATGATATGTTCAATGATTAGATCAAGAATTTCTTGCAATATGCCTATAACATGTATTTCGTTAAATCTTGTGCTAGCATTGGTATTTATCGTCACCGGTCAATACGTTGATGTAGTCAACTTCATTCAATCCTTCATTTCATCGTATTTAATGAATGATGTTATTCGGGTATTTGATGGTTTCCTGAATCTTGAGGAACTTTCGCTTAGCGAGTTTGTTTGAGAAAAAGTAGAGTTGAAAAGTTATATAAAATAGAAATCAGCAGCTTGTTGAATCAAACTGAAAATACATCTTTGTAGCTTTATTTTATATAATTGTAAAAAATGGATTGGATTCTTGTAAGCGCTTCAAGAGATGATCGCAACTTTTCACAATTTTACTGGGTTGGTTACTGAAGAAATTAATATATCCTGAAGTGGCATGCCGAAGTCTGTTTTTTTGCTTGTCGTTGATATTGGCGTGAGCACTGTGTTTCTGAAGATAATGTCTTATATAACGTCACCGAGACTCAATTCAAGAAGTGTCATTTTCTCCGGAAGCAGCTCCGCAACCTTACCATGTACCTATCAAAACAGAACGCCAGATTAAAATGCAGATTTCGAAGTGTTTGCTTTAGTTTTTTTCTAAACAAACATCAATGAAGATCTCTACCTTCTTTTGGTCATCATCGGGAGAAAAAGCTTCATCATGAGGAGCTTGACAAGTTTTCCCGGAAAGGTCACGAGAAGGAATTTTGACACTGGCCGCTACGTCTCGGTGTTCATCATCAAAACTAGAACCCGAAGGTTCGTCTTTGACTCGAAAAACGATTTCTGCAAACCAGTGGAGAATGGCGTTGTCCTGAGTTACCCGTATCTGAACTCCAACATTTGGGGCAAAGTCATAAAATCCTTCAGACTCGCTAGCTCCCCGAGATTTACTCGCGACAACCTTGAGGTACGCAGAAAGGTCGGCGCCTGGTGTCGTTGAGCTACGTCGACGTTGCTGCATAACCTCCAACATTGGAGGCGTGGGCGGCATTGTTAGGGTCGAGGACAACCTTATCGAAAACGAATTTACGTTGAGAAAACAGAAACGTATTGTGCTGTCTTTCAGAATATGCTTCAAGCTCACCTAAAATTCTCGTCTGAGATGGTTTCTTCACAAAAGAGTCTCTCCAGTTCACTACTCAAGTAACGCATTTCGCCTTCTTCGTTCTCACTGATAAAGTGAGCTGCATACTGGAGGTGAAGCATATGTCTTAAATCTTCCCAAGGGATTTTCTGCTGATATTTCGAAGAGAAGTTTCGGACTATCGCTGTTGCGATCTTGGAAAGCAAAAAGACATAGTGTTTAGTTTCAACTAATAAAATTTGGATTGTAAAACTTAAATGAGTTTACGAGTTACTTCAAAATCGGAGTCTTGTAAAATGGCGTCTTTCATATTCTCAGACCTCAGAAAGCATTTGTGAAGCCTTTGTCTGCCTGAGAGAATGTTGTGAAAGTAGGCTAAAGCAAAGATCACTTTATTTCCAGTCGATGACGGAGCAGGAATTGATTGCGAAGGGCCAAGTGAAGGAATAGTGGATGTCGCGGGCATTTTCTGGAGCAGTCGAGCCATGCCAGATTGTAGATTCTGTAATTACAAACAACTTTCGTCAGTATTTTTAAAAATAAACACAAAAAACATATTCTATGTTCAAAGCTAAGGAAAAATGGACATAGGACCTGCTGCGACTCCACCGCCACTTTAATAGATCTCCTCAAAAGCTCGTTCGGAAACCACTGAGTTTGCTGTTGTGCAAGAGTGAGCCATACCCTGAAACCCGGGTGAACCGTCCTGTTTCCTCCGCTCCCTTTCCCATTTCCTGCTCCCACTTCAGCAAGTGACGACGCTCTTTGGAGTTGTGCCATCTTCTTTTCTAAAGAGTTCGCCCACTCCTTGCCCATCACGTTATCGCCAATGAAGGTCACATACATCCAATATCCCCGTGCCAAACTCTGCTCCAGCAGTCTGTCCACAATGTCGCCATTATGTTGAGCTACTGACAATGAGTACAGTTTCTGCTCTTTGTTTAATTTCAATGTGGAGCTCAACGCGGACACGCTGGAGTATGGATCCGGGGCCGTAGGGTCACTCAATAGAAAGATGATCGGTGTCGTGGGAGTTGACTCAGAGAACACTTGTTTAAGATCAACTTCCACCTTATCAACACAAGCTGCGTAGGCCTTACCAAGATGCTCTGTGGCCAATGTCCTGATTTGTGATGAAACACGATCTGGGCGAAGTACAGAAAAGAGCAAAAGCATATCTATGCTTCTATCAAGTCTTCTACTCCACTCTTCCGGAATTTTAGCTTCAGGTTCCCCCAAATCTTCGAGACAAGCTTTCCACCCCGACGGGTGGTCCTCCAGGACAGAATTGAGGATCCCTGAAAACTTGTCTAACTTGTCTAGATCGCTGAGCTTATCAATTTGAGCCCGAGTCAAGAAGTCACTGTTTTCCAACTCTGCGATCACTTCTTCCCTGTCGACACTTTTGGAACGGCGCCACTTTGCTAAAAGTTGCAATTCTCCTTCCAGTGACGGATGCACCTTCATCGCAACAAGCAGAAGAAAAACGTATCTGTCCTGAACGCTCAAGCTTCGGATAAGCTCTGCAAACACTTTGAGGATGACTTGGTCGCAAATTTGGGACAACTGTGTGGAGCTTCCTTCCTTCAGCACGACTTCCAGAGATCTTGACAATGTCCGCGAGAAAAAGTCCAACGAAGTCGCATATTCCGGACGGATTTCTTCGGATAACTCGCAAAGTGAGTCGAAGAGTGTCCTCGTTCTTCGGGCAAACTCGAAGAAATGCTGAAAAGTAAAGAGAAATAATCATAGTGACCTACCCTCGATTTTTAAGAATTGTAAAAGATAAGATCACCCGTCGTTTGTCATTATGCTCCCCAATCTTCTCTTCGGCTTCACGTAGCGTGTGCCTCGCGAGCTGGATGCCGTTTTGCCACTTGGCCAGCGTCTCCACAAAATCCGGACTCTCCAGAATTTTTGTTCCACAAGATATTATTAGACTAAAAACAAAAAGTGTTTTTTGTTTTACTATTTCTCTCTTACAAATATTTACGTATTCATCAAAACCAGATATAAGATTTGTGAAACCTTGGAATACGTTGAGTCAACTCCAAAATCTTCCGAGACTCAGAAATGAGCATTCTGAAGAGCGTCTCCCTCGTCGAGCTAAACTCGGGATGAACCTTTGCCAAAATCTTGGTCGTAAAATAGTCCTGCAAGCCACTGGAAGAGAGCGAGAAGTCAATGACATTGAATCTTGAGCTTATTTCCGGTCTCGTCAACGCCTCCATCTCAATGCCCCTTGGCCTCAGAACAACCACTTTGTCCAACTTTGCCTTCCGCCCATGGCGCTTTTCCGAGAGCTTCCGGTGCTCATCCATAAGACTACTTGAGATTCCCACTATTGACAACTCGACCAGAGTTACACTTCCTTTCAGAATGGATCGAGACAGAACCTGATGAGGATCCAAGGCGAGCACGGAACGAAGGCTCCTCTCACAGATAATCATATTCTCGATGACGACCTGATCGTACGGCAGTCCGTCACTGACTGTCGCCTGTTCCATTTTCAAACTGGAACTCTCTCCAAATGCTGCCCCTTGAAAGAATTTCTGGAATTCCCATCCCTCACTCATTTGAATGCCTGCTTCCCGAACTTTCTGAATCCAGAGTCCCGTCAGTGCTTCGCGAGTTGGGACGCTGCATACACCAAAGTATGTGAGGCACGCGGCCGCCAACAAAGCGTCGCCCTGTAGATTCTCGAGTCCCGTCTGTAGATCCCCAATTTTCGCTTTCCATTCTCCGAGGTCACGTTCCACCGAAACGAGCACGTTCTCAGCTCGGGACAGCACATCCGAACAATTTTGAGCGTCCTTCTCGTGTTGCTGTGCAAGTTGACGTCTTGCCTCATGTTGAGTCTGAAGCTCCGCCAAGTTATCGGCGAGAAGTTGCAGACGCTGAGATGCCAAGTCGAGGATCCCCTTCTTCTCGTCGAGTGCTACCTGTATGTCTTCAAGCAGGGCCTGTTTCGGAGCGATGCTGTGGAGGTATGAGCGTCCGTAATTGTCTAAAGCGTGAATCCATGCACAAAGTAGTCGGGCTCCGTTGGAGTGTTTACTCACGGCCTCTGGAGTGAACTCGTCGTTCTGAACAAACTTTCGGAGCTTGCTCAGTTTGTCTCCGGTAAGGCGCTCTTTGTCAAACTCGAGGACGCTGCGAATAAAGTCGGCCGATTGGCCTAGTTGGAGTTTCGCCTCCTGCCAGCTAGCTTCTCTTCCGAAAACGATCATAACAGCGTCGAGTACTTTGCCGACAATCGGAGGTGGGCTGAAGTAGGCTAGGATGTGGGTCAAGTCGTCTTCCGAAAGATCTTGTACTATCTAAAATAGAATGAAATGTCAATTTTGTCCTTGATCAATAAAGAGAATATTTTTTTTACCAAAGTCGATTCCTGAAAAGCATCCAAAGCTCCAGTCCATTCAAACTGGATGGTAGAGGCTAGGTTATCCTGCTCTGTTATCTCAGCACTCAATTTGAAGTTGTCCTCCTCCACTCTGCATTCTTGCTCCTTTGTTGCAGCCTGCTGCTCCTGGAGTATCTCAAGCAGCTCACTGCAAACTTGTCGAGATTTCTCGGCTGCAAAAAACGGAGACAAATTCAGTTTCAAAATTTGAAATAACAATCAAATTTAAACTTTATGATTTCCAAACACCTTTGAGCTTTGCACAACGAGCTCTCTCAGACAAGTGGTCAATTTGTCCATGGACCTCAGCGACGCCAGCAATTGCCTGCTTCAACTTGCCAATGCTTTTTTCACTCTTCTCTGACATTTCCTTCGTAACCCTGCATTTGTGATAAGTCAATGCAGTGGCAACAAATTGAAGAATCTGTTTTAGAAAAATCTTTGTTTAATGCAAAGTGTACCCAACATAATGTTGAACAAAGTCCATCAGATGCACCGGAGTCACAATAAGCCCTTCGTGCCGTCTCCTTCCTTCGCCAACAACTCCTCCCTCAAATTCTTCAGCGATGGAGTGGATACCGCAAAAAATGGAACCTAATTGGCTTGGACCGTCGGAATTGGCAGAAACCTTCGATTCCGGTGTGCAGGGCAGAAATTGTTCTACTACTTGGAGCAGAGCTTCTCTCTGCCAAATCTCAAACCAGTTGATGTGCATGTCCTTCAGGAGCGACGAGAACTGAACCATGTTTGACCTGCCAGACCAACAACAATCCAATGAAGCTCACTCTAATACAATGATGATTTTATGGTTATCTTCCAAACTGAAATCATAGTAAAACAAAAAACCTAAACAGCTTTTGCGATGGGTCCAAGCAAAGAACAATATGCAAATTGCATTCAACTCGCTCTCGAATTGTCTCCAGTACTGTGGCGTTATCATCATTTTGTCCTTCATTGGCCATCTTGGAGAAAGCTCCTGATTTTTGGATGGCAGCTTTTAGTGACTTCATCTCATGTGGCTCGTACAAACCCGGGATTTCGGCGACGCTCGCAACTGCGCTCACGAGCTCGAGACTTTCTTCGGAAATCTTGACAAGTAGGGTTGCTCGATGTCATGTCATGACCAATTTGTCAATGTCACATGTCACTTGTCAATTTGTCAGGTTTTTTACTGTGACATGTCAGGTATTTGTCAGT
>JAHZMW010003433.1:0-12505 GCA_027743745.1 Alloscopus bannaensis | reverse complement strand
TGAAAAGTTGCAAGCGCGGAGTCACCTGACTGGTCGTACATACTCTGCTCAGAGTTCTTCATGGAGAAAGCATAGTAAGCTATTGTTTCATGACTTGTTTGCTGCAGGGTACACACGTATTGCTCGCTTTTTGTGCACTCTGTTTTTGTTCAATCGGTCGTCCAATCAGTTCTCCGCGTTTCTTTGTCAATCGCGTTCTTATATGTGCTTCCAGATTGAAACTAAACTTCATTTATAAATATGTGCTCATACGAATGCGCTTTACCTGTGATGTATTTGGTTTGTTTTCAAATCGAAATTGTTACGGGTGACCTCGAAGAAAAGTGAAAACTGTGGCAAGAAGATCGCAGCAGCGCAATAAACATGTTTCCCGATTGCGGACAGGGTTTACTGATGTTTATGGCGCTATGGTCATATATGGAAGTCAAACAGCTTCGTTACAATATTATAGCATCTCAAAAATCGAAATCATATTTCCGTGCTTTGCTCTCTTTTTGTTTCGTGTTTGAAACTCAAATCACAACTGCGTACAAAAACATTGGTGCTTTTTTTATTGGAATTATGGTGAAACACCCGCAAGTCTGTGGCCATATGGAGGAGCATAAAAGACGCCTCGTAAAACGACCACCCTAATCCTCCGAAACGTGGCAACATTCATGGCTTGTTTTTATTTTATGGCATTATCGTCGACGGATATTTACGGAAAACCAATAACACTTGTGTCTCCGTGAAGGTGAAGCTTCACACTGCTTTCAGTGGCAGATGGTGCTCTCAGCATTGAAATGGTAATACCAAAAATTCACTCGCGTGTTGCATGGAAAAGGCAAACAACAATGTTTGCAGTAGCTACTTTTGTTCGCTCTCTGAATACAAAAAAAACTCTGAAAAACTTACAAGAGACAAATACAGAGCTTCGAGGAATACAAGTTGGCGTCATGTTGGATTTAATAATGACGGAAATCCCGGGAAGCTTCATGGTTTACTCGTGTGGCCACTTAAACAGATTCGTGTCACTAATGTTGAGGACATGTTGAAGTGAGCTAATGCCTTTCGAGAGGTACTCATCATGTCACTCGAGTAAAGATGCATCACTTTGCATACGTCACTTTCACTTTTGTGCTGACATAGAGTTGTGTACACATAATATGTGTTGATGTGAAACACAATATCTAAAGAAAAGAAAGCTCTCCACGTCAGATGCACGCCTAGTTTTAGATGGCCCCATTTAAGCATTGATTTCTCATTTTCTTTTGCAGATACTCGAAAAGACGGCAGCAGAGGAGTCGCACATCAGCGTCAACAGGAACAGGGTTTTTACTAACGAGGATGTACGGAAGACTTCTGGAATTCCCACATTAATTATCATGTTACGCCACGGTGAGTTTTGTGGACAGGAGCGTGACACATACATAAAATGATGCTTTAAACTATTATGTCTCCATTGTGGACAAAACTTGTAGGATAATTAGAGAGAGAATGTCTGGAATTTAGTTGTCATCCTTGTATTCATTATTCAACCGCTTTTGACTGATTCTGTGATGATGTAAATGAAATATAAGATATAAAATTGACACCATGATTTAAATAATAAGGTCACGCATTGTAATTATGTTTATTGAATTGGAGCACTGGTTTTATTAATTATTCAAATGTGCACGAATAAGCGTAAGAACAATGTGTAATATATATTTATATTAGGCAGCCACTTCACCTAACGAGTTTATCAGTTGAAACCAAAATGTTAATAAAGAGTAAGCATAAAATGTGAGAAATTGATCTCTTCTTTTTCTTTGATGAAATGTCGGTGTTTATGTTATTATGCATTCGGCACGTTAATTTCACTTTCGCGTGTGATGTTCGTCATCGTTGTTTGAAGTCCACCGACCTTGTAAAACTGCTCAATCTCACAGGCTCCACAACTCATTGTGTCATCACGCTCATAATACTTGCCCACCTGTAAATCCATTGAGTTTCCTCCGTTCACATAAACACCGGTCCCAACGAGCTCAATGTCAACGAAAGGGGCGTACTTGCGAAGTGCGTCAAAGGAGGCCCTGCTGCTGGACGTAGTTAGACGGAAAGTCCACGTCGTGAATGGGCTGAGGAGGAGGTCCCCATTTATGGATTTAGTGTACGCCTCATTAGTCCCGCGACGACCTCCATTGTCGTCCCGGTCAAAGTTGTACTGAATCGTTTTTGACTCTCCTTTCATGATGAAGTACTCCCCGTTAAACACGAAGGAAGATAGACCACTGTGAGTCATGGCCACCCCAAAAGAGGCGAGGTCATCCTGAAACTCTGATGTCAATTCGGGGTTCCTCATTCGCAGATTAATCTCAATAAGTTTGCACCTCAACGCGGAGCGATGCTCTTCACTGACTGAGGTGTGCCGGATGTCTGCCTTCAAATGGACCGGATTTCCTGCCAATAATCCTGCAATCTCATCCTCCCACTCGGACTGCTTCCAGACAAAAAACGGTTGTGAAGAATTGTCTCTGAAATCTGCGGAGACGAAGTGGTCGCCACCTTTTGTCAGCTCTTTAAATTTTGCCATCTGAGCCTTCAGCTTATTTGCTTGGATGCTGAACCAGACGTACTTCGAGGTGGAAGTAGCATTTCCTACACTTGCCATTTGACTTTTAGCAAAAGGGAAGACCCACTGTCGAAATGCATGAACTGCCTTCAAGTACTCGATTTCCATTATCTGGTTCTTCATCGCAGTCTTCAAATTAGACACACTTTGCCCCAATGAAGACGATACAGGATTCGGGGGTCTGAAAGCGATGTAATCAGCGACACGCTTCACGTCTCCGTAGAGCTCAACGTGGTGATACAATTCAGCCATCAATGTCAGCCCATCTTGAAGCCTGTCTATCAACAAAGTGTATGGACGACCACCTTCGATGCTGTCCACCAAAGTTTGTAAACTTTTTTTCACAGCAGTCAATCGACTTTGGACATTCAAGTCCCTAATGTACAAATCGGAGAAGAAAGGGATAGCAGCGCCATTGTCGTAATTGTTCGATTGTGTTGTAGAAAGCTTTTGGAAAAAGTTCATCAGGGATTGTACAATGGGAGTAAGTAATGCCTGAACCTCTTGTCGTCGCCTTTGTACTTCCCGTACAAACTCGGCTGACTCCCCAACGAATTCCTGGAGAATTGACAAATTTTGGGAGGCAAACTTTGTGTACAGCCGATGCGACATTCCAGGTCCTAAGGATATTACTGCGTCGGCTGGAAGCGCGATTGTGGCATTTCCACCCTCTTCCTCCCCATCAATTACGTCCCTTTCACTAATCATCGCGAGGGCGAGAGCGGTCTCATTTTGAAGCAATTGGAGCAGCTTGGAGGCGTCCGCACTCAGCATGGAGTAGCGTGAACTGACGTCAGTACCGTTGTCTTCGGGATCGCCGTGTAAAACTGTGGAATTCATGGAGAAAGTGAGGCCCTGGATGAGTCTTGATGATCCCAGTCTAGCCAGCACTTCTCCGACCAACTTCACCCCAATCATGACTTGCCGAGTGTTGAGAGCTTTCATCGAGCTCAGAGTCGAACTCCAATTTCCATTGTTATCTGCCAACTTCGTAAAATGCTTATCAATGTCCTGCTCCATCCAGTCCAGCTTCTCGCTCATATCCTCCTCAGCCTTTAATAGCAACGGGATAACAGTGCGAATCACCAGTGCCATCGTTTCATCCACCTTTCGCTTCAACTCCGTTTCCAGTTGTGTCACCAATCTGTTAACGGACATGCCGATGGTAGCGTCATCATGAAGCTGGAGGAGCTCTGCTCGAGCACCTGTCAAATACGGAGTGATATCCACAACCATGCCTTGTCTCGGAAATGACTGCTTGAACGCAATAAGTTTAGCATAGGCAAAAGACAACATGTCGCTCATAAGTTGCTTGTCTGAGGAACTCATTAGACGAACGACCTTCTTCGCGAGGTAAGCCTCCAGCCTCTTGATGAACGAGGAGTATAGTCGAAATCCGTCCGTGTACTCTGAAGGCGTCACTTTGTTCATCTCCAAAAGCTCCTTTCCGAACATCTCGAGGGTGTACAGTATTTGTACTGTGGGGCTCGTTTCGAGCTCACTGAGAAATTGGACAGTTTCGTCGTGATGGTTGTCGAAAAAAGTCATTCTGAAGTTGAGCACGCTTTGCCACTCATCAATCGCTTTGACTGTCCTTTTAGGTTGCTCCATGTTGGGATCAGTTGAGAGTGAAATGCCAGATGTGCCATCCGAAGCTCTATTATAATTGTGGGTGTCCTCACAAGTCGTCTTCGTATTCCAAAATAATACATAGTGCTTGATGCACTTTATGCCATTTCCAGGACGTCCTCCCGCACCACCTTGACCTCCCCTCCCGAGCTGGCCAGCGTTCCCCTCACCCTGACGAACGTTAATGGTTCCGAAAGGCCACGAATTAGACAACCAATTGATTTTTATTGAGCCAGAATATCCTGGCAAACCTCCTGGACCACCGTTTCCCCCATCACCTCCTCCCGTGCCTTGATAACCAACGTGAGACACCTGGCCTCGAGAGTAAACCACCGCGGTCCAGAACCAGTCTTGTGTAGCGTCGTTAGTTGTCGCATTTCGAGTAATCATTCCCTCTTGTCCGTCCCCTCCATCCTGCCCTTTGCTCCCGTCGCCCCCCTTCGAGGTGATGGTGAGCTGATTGGCGTTGTACACGCGAGACACGAAACCAGAAAGATAACCGCCAGGTCCTCCAGGCTTTCCGGGGAGGCCATGTTCCCCGTCTCCAAACCTGCCCATTGGAGCAACTGGAGGCTGTATTTCCGAGCCGTCGTTACCACTCAGGTCAATCACGCGTTTCCCCACAACAAACCATTTCGGGGCAATGATGACCATGTTCAGCTCCTGTCCAACTGCATTCAAGTCACTATCGATGAACAGCGTGTCGCAGGCATAAATTTCTACAACATTCCCGGAACAAGCGCGTCGCAACCTTGTCAACTCGCTAAACCTCACAAAATTTCCCGTTATCGTCAGAACATTGCCTCTGCAAGCAACCTCCCTTTGGCGCAGAGCGTGTCCCATTATTGTACTCAAAACTGCGAGGTCCTTGTCCTTTACTTGGGTTATCAAGGAATTGATATGGTCTCCAACACGAACCACATTGTGTCTCCGAATAAACGCGAGCCAATCTATTTTTCCAGCGGTCGATGGCGCAGGCACTTCAAAAGTTGACTGGAAGTCGTAGGAAGATACGCGTTGCTCCAAATCAGAACAAAAGCCGTACCAATCCTTGTACATCTTCACCACACCTCTCACCCTCAACACGGGAGCGATCCAGGTGCCAACATTCCGAAAAACTGGAGACCCCACGGCCTCATCAAAGAACTCCAGGAATCTTCCGTTTCTTTCCATAAATTCTGCGAAATTGTTGGGAATGGGATAACCCAACTTTTTGAGTGCCGTTGATAACATCTCCTCAATATAGCGCGGATCATTAGTGCGATTTGTATACGTTTCTAACGCATTCCCCAATCCTTCCAGCTCCGCACTGGCGCTGGACAGCTTTTGCAAAATTGTCGACAATTTACCACCGCCACGAACATCCTTCCGAAGTAGCTTCCGCAGAAAGTCGCTCATCACAACGTCAACGCTCTTGGGGATGGCGTCATTCATTTGCATCACGGTTTTGTGAATCTGCACCGTCGTCGTTCCTTTCAGAGTGTAGCCAAAGTCAGAAGGGGTTACCTCGGTGTACTTAAGATTTCCATAGAGTCCCTTCAACCTTTGTTTTGTCATCGCCACAGCATGAGACTGACTGAGTGGTCCACACTTTTCTGGATCTCGAGAGAACGAGAGTTTCCAGTAAGTCCCGTTCTCGTCAACTTCCAAAAGGGCTTCAACGAAGGCCACTTTCCTCATGATGGCCTGTCGTTTGTCTTCTTCCCTTTCGGAGACCAGTTTTGTGTGAAGGGTGTGGTTGTACGTTGTGATGAACTCGACAATTTCTCTCATGATGACTTCATCCTTGATAAACTTCCCTCGGCCCGAGTAACTATTCACTTTGGTGACCACGAGCCCCATCGAATTCTTGTATTTTTGAGGATCCTTCACGTAGCGCGTCGCATGGTCCGCGAGCAAATCAAAGTCGAGCCTGTCGTTGCCCACCCGGATGGACGAGTGGATCACCAAGAAGAGCAACTTGACTTGGTTTACATGTCTGACAATCTCGTTGAGAAAGAAGTTTGCAGCGATATCCTGCTCAGGACCTCGAGTATCGTCGAAACCAGGACAGTCGTAGAGAACCATGGATGAATTCGGAATGGGAACTAGTTCCGGCACCAGTGTCTTCGAGATTGTGCTCGGTGCTCCGATCCTGTTGTCATCGTCAATGATGACGAGCCTATCGCTTTGAGTGAGCACGGCATGAATTCGACTGAGGTCGCTGACGAGGATCTGAGTTATTGTCGTTTTTCCCGCTCCAGTGTTCCCAAGAATGAGCATGGCCTCCTTAGCGGACGCCCAGGAGGAGTCAAGAAATTCCGAGCCGTGGTTCATCAACTGGAGTAAGTCTATGGAGTCTGAATGCCGGTCAAAGGACCTCGTTCTTGGGGGGAGTCTTTGACAAGTTTCCTCGTCATCATCATCGTCCCGTTCCAGTTGGGATGGCATTGCATTCACTCTGCTGTGGTAGAGGGCACACAGCATTTGAGTTTTGCGGTCAGACGTAGGACCTGCTGAGGGTCCGCATAAGGTTTCCAGCATGATATCCATAGCCGACTTTTGAGGGGGGCCTGAATCAAAATTAGGTATAATTTCGTAAATGGATCCGTAGCGTTAGCTCTATTTGATTTGAATATTATCTTACCAACACCCCAAGTATTTTCTTCTTCCGCACCATGCTGAAAAGCGTGAATCTACAAAAGTTTTATTATCAGTTACTAATCACTTTTGTGTTCCAAGAGCTGTTCTTCAACTGAGCAATACAATTGTATAAATATGAAGGTTTCTTACTTCATATGATAATAAAACTGGTGTGATGACCGACACGATGAGGCACCATCTCAAGGTGCTTGGGTGTTTCATGATTGTTGCAAAAACTCCGACTTGCTCACTTCATTTAACTTTTACTTTAAAATGTTTGGGAGTAACCTATAACTCGAGTAAGTTTATTTCAGTTACTGAAATGTATAAAGTTTAATGTAACGATTTGATTAATCGAGCCTATCAAGAATATAAAATTTTTATTTGTAGATGTCCACCAAAACGTTTTGGTGGACTCCACAAAGGATGCAGATTAAATACCAGAAAGCTGAGTATCGTGAGGTTTCAGCTGCACATATCTAATAACATAATATAATTTTTGTTCACTCAAAGGTGAGTCACTCGAAATCGCATCTCGTCCTGTGTAACTCTTCGTTTATGGATTAAACAGTATTCTTGGAACATCATCTTGAGACGCTCCTTCAACTTATGCAAGATATGCCACACTGTAAATTCATGGGTTCCTCTCTTTACCCCTTGATATCTAAATATTATGCATGACTGTATAAAATATTGTGTACATTATTATGGACAAACTCAAGCAAAGTTGGTTAACTATCAAACTCGATAAAAATGTGATGAATTTGCCACTATTTATGCTGGAAATCATCAATGAGGTCATGGATCACGTATGAATGTACTCTTTTAATTTACAGCATAGCTTAGTCCACACATCAGCTCGTTCATGAAATTTTACTAAACTGTACCACACAAGAGCTGATCCTGGATGGATCGTCTTATAATCTGTACGCTTCCTCTAGTCGTTTGGACACAAAGGTTCAACATGATCTTATAAAACATGAATTTCACTGAAACTCCAATTTATTAGTGAAAAATAACATCGAATGGACGATAACGTAATGGTTTGTATCAGTTTCCTTCATGATGCTGTCATCCAGAGAGGAACACTCTTTTTGCATGGAAAATGTTGCCTAGAGCATGAGCACAGAGGATTATCTATTACCGGATTAGCAGTGCACCGCATTTCGTGAAACCTTACTGGAACCTTACCTTATTAGCTTTGGATTTAAAAAAATTATGTACAACGAGAAAACTTAAGGATAAAATTGTGCATCCACATTAAACATTATTTATATTGTGTATTAATATGTCGCCTTATATCTCTGTTGTGATTGTAACATTGATTTGCATTATTATGGTGGGCAATGAAATTCTGTTAGCTCTCAGCGAGAAAATACCACCATGGCACGGACGACCAGGAGTAACTCCAAACCACCATCCCAAACTCAACGACCCCTGCGATTTCACGTTGTACATGCACTTTCTCAAAAAGGTGGAAATCGACGGTCACTACTTGGAGGCCGTCGGAGGCAATGATACGGAACATCCCCGCGTATGAAACAACCTTTTGTACTACGAATTCCGGGTGTACCACATTTAGAGAGACTCCACATTTTTGCAGACTAGGCCAAACAGTGTGGTGCTAATGGACCCTGCGAAAATGTGCATTGGTACAGATCAGCACTCGAACATTGACCTGAATAACTTGGACTGCCTCGTCGACATGCTGGACGTCACCCAAATCAAGGGTCGCTGCTCATGCGGACGACGTCTGAATAAGATTGACTTCAATGATCCTCGAAGCAAGCAGGGTTTGAACGAAGATTCGCACTCGTACGAGTACCTCGGCCTTCGTGACCTTCACAAGCATCTCACAATGGATGTGGTCGACGGCAAGTTCGAATGTGTGGCCGACAAGTTTGGTCACTGCACTCTTAGCAAACACGCCATGACCAGTGGCTGGAACGTTACGAGGTGCAGGACCGGCCTCAAGTGTCGCAATGTAACGGTGATAGAGCCGATAAGCAGGACGCCCATTTACAACAGTAACACGAATGAGTGGTGGGGACTCTGCATTCCGGAGGCAACCCCTGAAATCGTGAACGACCCCTTTCGAAACCACTCCGTCTCTGTGACCTTGGGCATTCAGACCACTGTTGTTTTTATGCTCGTTCAACTTGTCACCTATTTTTCTACATTGCATAATGCTTGAATCACGTGAGCACAATATTATGATGCATGTTTGGCGACATCAAAATTGTATCGTGAATAAATGACAACAGCTATCAAACAACAATGACAGCTTGTCAAATGATTGTAAAACTTATCATGACATGTCGACACATGTCTCTGAAATGAGAAAAGAGAGTTTAATAATTGATTCATCACGATTTACTCAAAACTGCATGAAATCTGTCCATGCGAAGCATTTGCTAAAATAGTCGTGGGGAAAGTGGAACACATTGAATAAATGTCATAATATAAAAGTTTTTCCTACAAGTCTTTAGAAAAATGTTCGAAAAAGTCTTTTGGATGCTGGTAGTAGTGGTAGCCTTATTAAGGCTTCCACAAAGAACGTCAGCTCAGGTTGAGTATGTGAAGCACAGCTCAGGTGCCTACGAAGCTAATCTTTATCTTGGCCTGGGCGAGCCTGTGAATCAGTGGACAGCTCAATTTGAATTTGAGGAGCCTGTCCAGAATTTCACAGTGAGAATATTCATGAAATATTACAAAAATATAAAACCTAGATTCTTCATCAATAATAGAATTGATTGAGCACAAATATAATTGTACACATTCTGTCTCGTAGCTTCTCACAAATAACACAGCAATCTTTAACTCTTCCAACGGGATCACCTTCAACTTTGGAAGTGTCGGCCCGTTTCCACTTCCGATTGGAAGGTGGGCAATTGGATTTTCAGTAGGGTACGACAACAACCTCTTCATGCCTCAGTTGCAGACTGCCAAATTTAATGGAGCCAATGTGGACACTGGTGATAATCCGATCCTTTTGCGAAACGAGTGCTAATCCTTTCAATCTCAAGCATTTTCCAACTTTTCCTTAGGTTACATTCCACCCCCATCTACAACCCCTCGACCAACAAAACCCCCTCCGTCTGCGGGGGAATACCATTATGACGAAGTCATTGCAATGTCTCTCGAATTCTACGAGGCTCAACGAAGTGGCAAACTTCCAGAAAACAATCGGCTTTGGTGGAGAGGCGACTCCTTTCTTGATGACGGGCAAGACAACGGTCTCGACCTGAGTGGGGGATATTCAGATGGTAACAACGACTATATTGACAATTTATAGTAATTCAGTAATACTAAAAACTTCCTATCATGTAGCCGCTGACCTTGTAAAATTCGGATTTGCACTCGTGTCTGCCACGACTGTACTCAACTGGGGACTGCTTGACTTTCCCGAGGGCTATGCCTCCGCAAATCAAACCCAGTTCGGTCGAGATGCGGTTAGATGGGCCTTGGATTTCCTGATCAAGGCGCATCCAACGGAATTTGAGTTTTACGGACAGGTGGCCGACGCACATGTCGACCACGCGTGGTGGGGACGACCTGAGGACTGGGATCAAGGGCTACGAGCTTCCTTCAAAATCACTCGGGAACAACCCGGCTCCGAGTTGGCTGCAGAGGGTGCCGCCTCTTTTGCGTCGGGCTACCTCGTATTTAAAGATGTTGACTCGAACTACGCCAGCGAGCTTCTTCGGCATGCCAGGGAGCTCTACAGGTTTGCAGATGAGTACAGAGGAACCTACACTGATGCTATTCCGGCGGAAGGATTTTACGAGTAGATAATTCAATGCAAAATTAAACTATAATTAGTAATTTGTTTTCTGGGTTTGAGAATGCTTTGACAATTTTGATGCAGTTCTTGGTCTGGCTATGGCGATGAATTGGGCTGGGCTGCTGCTTGGTTGTATAGAGCTACGAATGAGGTTAGATACCTGGATGATGTTCGGAGGCACTGGACTGATTTCAATTTGAGTCGAAGGGCGGAAAAGTTCAGTTGGGATGATAAAAAGGCTGGCCTTCAGGTGAAATTGAAAAACTAGGATGGAAAGGTTGAATTTTTAAAGTATGGAATTGAATGAATTCTGTTTTGTTTAGGTTTTGATGGGAAAGTTGACCGGAGAAGAAATGTATTTAACACCCGTCACACAGTTTTGTGACTACATGAAAAATACTCAACAGCGGACGCCGAAAGGTCTGGTTTTCATTCAGGAGTGGGGTTCCCTCCGCCACGCAGCGAACATTGCCTTCATCTGCCTCAATCTTGCGGAACTTGGAGTGAGAAGCGAAGAGTTCAGGAAACCAAGACACCGTGCTAGGTCTTGTTATTTCATATAATTTTGATTATATATTATGAAGCATTGATAATTTCTTACTGTTATACAATGTATTTTTTGTTGTTCAGTTCTTGTCCTTATCGTCCAAGTCCCTGCGACCGTCAGAATGGGCTATACAATCCAGGACCTAATTACCACACGCTGTACGGTGCTCTAGTCGGAGGTCCAGGTGCTCAGGACGATTACATTGATGATCGCGATGATTATGTTAAGAACGAAGTGGCTCTCGACTACAACGCAGGTTTTCAAGGAGCGCTTGCGGCTTTACAGAAACTCAAAATAACCGGCCGCATTTAATTATTCTTTTTCAAAAAATTCTGACCATCCTAAAGAGAAATTGCAACTGTAGTTTATTCTATAAAGTATACCTCATTATTATAATTATTACGGAAGCAAATATGTGTTTACACCCTTTCAAAGTTCAGCGTTTGTGTATCATGCAAGTGATACTCTTTAACACGGTAATAAAACAAAGTTTAATATTATACTCAAAGCTGAGGACGGCTTGTATTTTGAGTATAAAGGTCACTGAAAGGAAGTTTTAGCATTATTGAGTACTTCACCAAAGAAAAGGGAAAGGTTAGTCTGTGACCCGTCCACCTCATTTGCTAAAAATTATTTATTCTATGCCGTCATGTCAAGTGCCCTCATACCTGTGAGCTATATGGCTGAGATATCACCTCAATCCCATCAGAAGAGAACTTGTGATGAGTGCGAAATAGCATTTATGCAAAGAAGTCTTATCAAAATGAATAAAAATGTTAGTTCCCGTGTTTAAAGAAAAAGAAGCTCTTCCATTTTAGTATGTGGCCTATGGCCGTTATAATAAAAAACACTATTGCTAAACCAAAAACAGATTCTCTTTTTTTGATTTTTAACTCTGATAGAATAAAATTTGTTGATGTGCATTTTTCAATCCCAGCAATTTTTGTACTTTTCCAACAAGCACTGGCAACCAGCATAATAAGCATAACATATTCTCAAAAAGTCGATGTAGAGTAGAAACGAACATTTTCTTCAAATTGCAAACCTATTTGACTTTAGTTAAACCACAGAATAAAGAGAACCATTGTATTTATTAGTCTGTCGTTTGCTGAGCTACCAGTTAGTTATTTTTTACGACCAAAAGCGAGATGAACTTTGTGCCATTACGAATGGATTAGGTTGAATCCAATACTCAGTGTGGTATTTTTACAACAGGAAACAAGCTCTTGAGCTTGACTAAAAGAAATGGGGTGATTATCACATTCAACCATCAACCATTGTGATTATTTTGCATGCTAAAGCAATGCCAAATCTGGAAAAAATATTTTGT
>JAHZMW010003432.1:0-13175 GCA_027743745.1 Alloscopus bannaensis | reverse complement strand
GCAACTGACGGCCGGTGATTGTCGTACCGGGAAAAGATTTCCGGCAAATGTCGTGATACCGTTTATATGTATGAGTGAAAAGTGGAAACTTTTTGTAGTCTCCGTGTCCTGATTTTGTATTCCCTTGTGCTCCGATCAATGCTGCATTTAGTTCGCGTACAAATTGTACTTCGAAAAAAACAGGATGACTTTCTTTACAATTTCAAATCCTCTACACAATTACGCTGAGTTTTGCAAGTTTATTGCTGATTTCAAATAAATACTTGTCATCAATGTCTTTTCCATAAAGGCTACAAAAATTTAAACAGCATCTTAATTTAGAACACAGCATTGTCTTTAAACACAACACAAGAGAATTCAAACATCAGTAATTAGTTTTTTAGTTTTTCAAGCTGATGAAACCTGTCTTCATTCAGCGTGAATTCTCAGGAATCATTTTCTTTAAAAATAAGTGCTTTTTGCTGCGATACAGATGTAATAATAATAATAACATGTGTATTGATTCGCAATGTGCCAAGACACTCTGCTCAATGCTCAAAAAACTTTGTCGCTCTTATTCGTTCTCCCCCTCACTTGAGCTGAGAATGATTCATGAGGAAAGTCATTCTGCGTTAACCCCTCCATCTCTTGCAAGACGTTTGTCCACCCACTCCACAAAAAATACATTCGGCACAAACGATATCAGCAGATCAAGCTGAGGGGAGAGTGGGAGTGAGAGTAAATAACAAAAGAGGCTTAAAATGAGTATATTACCACTGAGAATTACTTTAGTGGATTCAAACTGCAGTGAGATCCTCTTTGAAAATGGAGAACATGCAGTGTGCGGTGAGATCCCTGGTTCAAGATATATACATCTATTTGTTTAGACCAAAAAATACCATAATATTTTTTGTATTTCGATGGATGAAAGACTGAAAAGGGAGAAAAAAAGTGAAAGGGCGGCGGCGGCTGAATTGGTTGAGAAATGCACCCAGCTTTCGGAGAAGAACATGAAATGCATAAAAGTTGTAATTTGGTCGTTTATACATATTTTGTATTATTGTCTACGCTGATGTTAAGGATGCAATAAACGAGTCAAATACTTCCTTACAACCCGCACAGGGAGAAAACTACACAGCTACGATGCTCCATCCCTGTGGAAGAACATGTGTAATATTCACTACAATATGCGGGCTGGAGAACATAGTCGTTCATATTTAATATATGAAAATAATAATAACCATATAGTTGTAAGTTTTTATCGTATAGAAGTTCATTTTTAAAATGAAAAATACAGCCTTCTCATGTTGATAGAATGGTTTGGCAACACAGGAATAATGCACGCCTATGTCACAATGAAAACTAAAACTGAGGGGGATATTTCCAAGGATGTTGATGGAGAGCAAGAGGAGACGCAATGAGATGAGAAAAATAAAGAGGAAAGAAGAACAGTTCTTAAAAATTCCCTTCCCCCTTCAAGAAAAGAAGTTGCCCCGTTTTGTAAACATACGTAAAAACAGTCGCTCGCGTACACAAGTGGAAATGCACAGGAAGAGATTATTTATGAATATGAAGCCGTTCTCGCTATTTTCCCCGTCCATTCAATTGGCCCATTGCCATCGGTGGAAAGGGGCGACAAAGAGAAATGGTGAAAGTCGAAAGAGAAAGTAACGTCTTCTCTGAACACTACTCCATGCACTCCTCTTCTGTATGGTGTACTACATCAAGTATGGTTTCTCAATAATGTTCCATCAATTAATTTTTGCTCACTAACAATTTCTCTTTTCGTCTCCAATTTCCACTCGGCGGAGGACGGAACGGGAGTCGATTCTGTGTTTTTGCACGATTTAGTTGCTTTGCGTGATTACCGCTCGCCATAATTAGAGTAGAGTGTAAGAGCATCGTTCGCAATTTTTCTACCGCTCCTTACCAAACTCTTTTTGCCGACTAGTGGTAGTCAAAAGGCGCCGAGGCACTTCCTTCGAGTGGAGAAGAAAGTGAGAGAGTCATTTTCACGTAGTGGTCAATTTTAATTGTGTTCCTAATGCCCACGAGTGACCTGACAATTACGGGGAGAAAATAAAGTAATAGTCACGTCTTCCCACACACCAACTCCATTGTAATAAGCATGAATGTATTTTTATTGCTATCTTAATGCTTAAATACTTACGCTCCGCACGAATCATAAGAAAGACAAGTATATATAGGAGAGAAAAAGTGAAAGTTTAGAGAAAGCGGGAGAAAGGGGATAGTGCAAAAAGGAAAACTTTTACGGGATCGCATGACTCCGAAGAAGCACAACGTATTACATGAAACATTTGCGAGAGAGCGGCAGAGAGTTGCAGATTCAGCGAAAAGTAATCCCCCGTCTGGCTGGTGTTACTATTCAAGGGAAGACTTTAGTGGAACACGTCTGTCGCAGAAATGTACGCAGAACATGAAACTATGGGAAGTGAATCCGGAAAAAGTTGCACACATATCAAACTTTACGAATAGTAGGTATTATATACGAAAAGAGGGATTCCCTTAGTAATGCACTACACGGCGGATGATTATGATGACTGTAATGAACATCTTTCCCACTCTTTCCTTCGTGCAGCCTTCGACATGATATCATGAGATCTCCGCTGCATTCATGAAACCAGATCAGTGAATGGGGTTGCGAAACACGCGGAGAAAACTGCATGCCCGCTCACTTCACGCTTCAAAATATTTTTACGTAACATATTTTCCGGTATCAAGAAAAAACGGGGGAAAAGTGAAAAGTGAGCGAAGAAATCTAATCCACCAGTAAATAAACTTTTTTCTCTCTCTTCCTCTTTTCTCTCTGTCTGTGGAGTTAGTGCAGAGTAAACGTTATTTCAAAAGGAAAAGGGGACAGGATCCAAAGAAAAAAGACCATTGTCAAGTTTCAAACTTTGACCACTACCAGCAGGTTTACATCTCCAGGATTTTTTCGTCTTTCTCTGCTTTCTTCTCTGTACTCCAAGTGAAAACCTCATTTTACAAAATTTATACAGCGAAAAAACTTTCCGTCTAGGACACAACGGCGGAGAGATAGAGTTAGAGCAATATGGAGAATAAGAGGGAGAGTGTGGACGGGAAACAGGAGTCTGGATGAATGAAGAAAAAGTATACATCTCTGATGTGGAGTGGTCTGGTAAAGTTATATATAAAGGGCCGTAGAATAAATAACCTTTGTTAGAGGACCCCATAGATTCGATTGCTCATGGCTTAGCCTTAACAGGACGTGCAGTATATGCACCTAGCGGCTCCTTTTCCGCTCTTACACCACGCCACAACTTCCTTCAGCGCGACGAGGAACATGGCACACATTATACACGAGTGCACTGTCTCTCTCGTTTCACTTTTATGCATGTACGCTTTTGCAAAAATTCTACGCTCCTTTCACTCATCCTCTCTGTGTTGATAACTAGCTTGATTTCCTTTACCACCCGCACACATCCTCAGAGAGAGAGAGATGAAGGGACGTGAGATTGTCTGGTGTGTAGTGTGTATGATAGTTTGATGTGGTGGCTGCTTACATCACGCTATATGCATAATATAGGATTAGATATAGGGAAGGGTTGTAAATGGTAACAATACTGGTTTTCCTTACATCCTTATTTAATGCTGGCTTCCATTTAAAGGTCAGCTCCGCTCTAAGAAAGGAGTAAAAGTGAGGGAAAGAGATGAAAGTGAGGTTGTAAAATAAAAAGAGAGGAAACAGAAAATGCATAGAGAAACGGAAAGAGGTAAGACGATGACAAAATAAAAGCTTGTACGTGTGCAGCTATACGTGAAAGTGGAGACACGTATAGAGATCGTCCTCCGTAGACGGGGCCACGTATATAAATGTAGATGGGCTACAAAAAGGGAATCATCCACTTACTTGGGAAAAAGATGAGCCAATAAATTGGTTTGCTAGACAGTTCCCTAACTAACTGAAAATCCAGCATGCGTAAACTCTGTATCTAGTCATCATAATTCAACGTAATTATCATCAATCCCACGTCTCATTCCACTCGTTTTTCCTTACCCTTCCACCATCACTTACATATCACGAGAAAAAGTGTGGATTTGAGAGAAAGGAGAAAGGCTAAGGGACCATACATAATACGAAGTACGGTGCCTAGTCTCCTTTTTAATATAAATCCTGACGGAAAAAAGTTGGGACAATGGATGTCTCATTGAGTGCACTACGCCTGAACCTAGGTTTCTAATAGGAAGGCACACGCTCATACGAGATTTTTTTTTGCCAGCTCGTAAAACTTCCTGAAATAACCATCAGTGGGAATTGTTTATTCACGTGTATAGTACAGCACTCAATCACGACGAAAGTTGGTCTAATTATTGAAAAGAAAAACGAAGTTTACCACTAAATCGGAAAATATTGGAAAGTGGTGAAAGCGGATGTAAAGGCGTTGTGGAGAGAAACTCAAGCTTGGGAGACACGGGGTTAAAGAGTAGTAGAGCAAAGAGTATAAAAAGAGGATTTCAACATTATCAAGATTTACCGCGTGAGTGAGCATAGTTGATACCTCTCACTCACGCACCGTGTATACATATCCGTACATGAGCCACGCAGAGACGGTTTGATATTTCAGCAGGGAAAGTGCATAAAGACTCACATACACGACTTGGACTTTCTCTTCCTTTTTGTCAAACAGTAATTCGTGACTGACTATATCTTGTGTTCGCGTTTTTAAGAGATTTCTCTCTTTTCTTGGGTAAATCACTTAAACTCAAGTAAAGTGATTGCCTCCGTATGAGGAACGACAATGTAATGTTGTGAATGTCCCAAAGGAATTTAAGAGCTTCATGTTATATGCATGGTATATATTAGTGGGGTTTTTCATCAGACGACACACACCCTCTCTCTCTCTTTTGGTGTAGAGACAAAAACCGTAGTCGTTTTTATAGCGTGCATGTGTGTGCATCTTCCCGGTCTCTGTATTCCAGTGAAGATTAGTAAAGACAACATTAGTGGTGCATGTATTTCATCCATTCATTCAGTTTGAACAGTAATTCTGAAGTCATGCTCGTTCATTGCAGAGATTGAAGATAAAATCCCTAATGAGAGACAACATGGGTGGAGAAACAGGCAATAAACTTCAACAAAGACGATTATTGTAGTCATCCTACGATGTCTTAACTAGGCTTTTTATGAGACTTGTCATGAGCAAAACAAGACACACACACACATAAAATTAGGACATTGTGAACGTCTTCCATGTGGAGAAAAGAACGATTGTGAGACAGAAAGGACTCCTATCGCTCTCTCCTTCTCGTGCGAGAGATGATGCCCCATAAAAAATACCCCACTACCACACACGGATTTACATGCAATCCTGCCACTCACTTTTTCCTTCCCATTTACGACAAGACACACTGTATAGACAACAAAAGTAACACTAGGACCACACAGCTCACCAGGGGCATGCAGCTGTGTCGATCGACGGTAAGTGGAGTGACTGAAAGAGAGAGTTAAAGTGTAGAAAGAAAGCTTGGAGAAAAACCCCGATAAATAATAATCATTCCACTCCTGATTGCTGTCATCATCACCATCAGCATCAATGTCTTCGTCACATGACAAGAATGGGTGCGGAGAGAAAATGTCGTCACCAATAAACCCAAATTATTATTGTGCTCTTCTCCTCCCCTTATTATGTTAACTGCACCATTTAGTTTCTCCTCTCTCGCAATCAATTGAATTACTTGTAATTTTTATGCATTTCCTGGCGAACCCTTTTGTGCATTCAACTGAGAGAATGGTTGACTCCGCACTCGGTCTCACATTCATGGTGACATGTATATGAAGCGATTATATTGGGGAAGAGTTCGTCCTCCACGATAGAAATGAACGAGTGAATTCCTTCGCTGAAAAAAAAAACATAAAAGGTGGCTATAAAGAAAAATTATACAACCCTTCCCATTTCCCATTTGCGTCTCCCATTTTTAACTGCACTATATGAGACAAAGATTTTCCCCCTTTTTTCATAATAAAAGCAGTGACAAAAAATTTTTCTTGTATGCTTCTTCATGGAATGCATACTTATACAACCACTCCTTCATTTTCTAAAGCTAAATGCACATACAGCACTTTACTGTATCACACTACTTTTTCTGTCAGTAATTCCGGCTTTTGTGTAGGATGTTGTGTGTAGAACATTCTGCTCAGTGTTTCCCACTCGAGAAGAGGGAGAGAAAGGAGAGAGCATGTGCATACAAAAGGATTATCCCTAAGGTCTAACAAAAAATAAATACAACTACACACAAGCGGTAAATATTAACAAAAAATACAGAGGAAAACACAAGAGCCGTCGACGAGCGAGTCATTCACAAGCGTATAAACCGTAACCAGAGGCTGACCTTACGAGAACAGGAGTAAGTGATGGATACAGTTTGCTTGTGGATTTGCTACACAACCCACACACAAGTCTCCCTTATCCGCGCATCCATCTCACTTCATACAATTTATTAGCAAGTGGCCTTTGTATCAATCATTTCTATCAGAGTGAATGTAATCCGGTTTCACGTCCGCGCTCCTTTCTCTCCCTTTGGCTTTCTCCATCATGTTTAGAGATTACAATGCATTCATACACAAAAATGTTGGTGAAAGTGTTTCTTTTAAAAGGCAAGTTTCTACTCACTCCTACACTTTCCTGCTCGCCTCTCAAGAAGCTTTTTCTAACAAAAAATACTTATGCAGAGGCGAGTGCATGTACACACATTTACGAAAAAGAAATTGTAACAGCGCTTCATTCGATTTGCAAAAGCATTGCAACAAGGACGTTGTTTGTGGTAACTCTAGTCTAATGTAGTCTTCTGACAAAAAACCAGTCAAATTCTTCTTTTCGTTTCCTGCTTCCACAAACCAAACACTACGACGCTGCACTACGCTGGTGCGCGTATTCGTCGTTGTAGTCTCAAACCGTGTGAGATTTTCGATTACAATTCAGGTTTCTAATCTAAAGCGGAGGAATTTCACACATTTGAGAAAGATGAAAATGCACCTTATTGTGAAACAAAACACATTGCTCAGGTCAAGTTGCAACACAATTTTATGAGAAAATAATCAAAGAAATATGCTTACATGGAAAAACTTGAAGAGCATATTTTGAAAAGTGTTTGTAATGAGGAGAACATGAACAATGGTACGGACACAACACGAGGGACCATATACCGTGAAGAAACACTGGGGAAACTACATCGCATAAATATATCCATGTGTCGTCATCCATTTCTTTGGCTTCTCGTCCTGTCTTGTTTTTACGAGTAAAATTGCGGTAAACTACAACTGCATACATAATTCATCTTCTCATTTGCCTTCCTCTGACCTGTCTCCTACGTTTTTCACACTCGACTCCAGGCAGACAAGAAGCAGTACGAGATAAAGAGAGGAAATAGAATGACCTTCGAAGTTATTTCGAGTGTCATGGTTAAAGCAATAAATCACTCGCTACGTACAGCTACACTGGAATTACTTATTATTCCATTCGCATCCAATCAAGCCAACCCATTTTATAACCATCTTACATGTTTCCAGGGAATGAGAGAACGAGAGAGAGAGAGCAAGAAACCCAGACGAGTCGCGACAACATGGTCTGCGTAAAGCGGCATAAAAGAGTAAAATTCTTCCAAAAAAATTCTTGTCAGAATTGAGCCCTTTTTTTTGTGTGACCACCAAGCGTCTCAAGCAAGTGTTCCCAAAAGCATCCTTATTGTCTCCCGCTTTCGTAAAAGTTTCCCTGAAGGACAAAACATCTTGAAGAGATGTGGGATTGTTTATTTAGCGGATAGTGCATGGACCCACTCTTGTGCAAAACGGGCATTCCAACATTATTATGAATAAGTAATACGCACACTATTTTCGGGTGATTTACAGCGAAATACGTAAATAAATATGTTGTCCGATCCGGCCTCACAGCGAAGTCGCAGGGTGCACCTTGACTAGTCATTCTGAGTCACTTTTATTAAATTCATTTTTTCCTACCCTCTTCTTCACAGAAAAAGAGCGAACTCACTTCCCTTTTTGTGTGACGATGGAAAGTTGGTAGTGTTCCTAAAAATGAGAAATGGAAGTATTTCCCTCCCAGGAAACAGCTCTCGTCGTGGATGCACTTTACGGAGAAAGTAAAAAAACTCCTCAAGCCACCATTACATAATCGTGTACGTAGTTGAAATTGAATGACGTAAAGTGCATAGGTATGTATATCCATCAGAGAAAAATGTGTAGTTGCTTATACAACACTAATCTTCCTTACCGTAAGAATGGAGCGTTATGCAAGAGCGTCACGCTGACTTGCCCCTTCACCAACTTCATCATTCATAAGGGAGTAGTGCATGACTCAAAAGAAGTAGGGGAAGCGGTGCGAGACTGCAAGATTCATGGTGATGCATGTGTGCTTGGAGGAGTAATGCATTTTTTCTATATAATGCGAAATACCTTCTCTTCACTGGAGTAGTAAGCCAGCGTGTGTGTGATCAACTCCCTTTTGAGATTTCATTTCTCTTCAAGGTTCTTTGGAGTGCATGCATGTCGGACAAGGTTTCCCATTCTGGAGATATCCTCTCCGATAGCAGCACTATCACCAGGAAAATAGGAGGGAGCGTGATAAAACACGTTCTTCCGCTAAAAAATTGTGGAGACGGTGTGTGGTGCTGCAGACAGAAGTAAATTTCACAGTTTGTAATTTAATTCCTGACACAACGAGCAGAATGGGGGAAATTGGAAAGCGGGTGGTGCGAGTCGTCTGCTTTACTCCGGTTTCTTTAAAAAAAAGTAGAGTCGCCGTAACAGGATTGAGAAATGATATTAACTAAAACTCAGGCTTCCTTCACATTCTTTCACTTAATTGTGAAGCGTACACAATGCATATGCAACACCAATTGCTTCGGAGACGTGAGGTGCTACAGGATGCCGGCAGTAAATTACGACACTTCGTCATTGCGTATAGATAATCGTTGGTAGCTCTATGTGTGATGAAAATTAAGTGCAAGCATTTGCATGGGTTGCAGCGCACATTTTTGTTCATTTTCTGGAATTTCTGAACAGAAAGACGCGTGTTTTGTATGTAGATTTGCAACTTTGAAGCATTGCAGTTCCAACTCTCTACGAGTGTGCTGTAGAGCACCGATCATGCTGCTGTCTAAAGTACTCATCGAGTTTTTCACATGAGCTCTTCAGAAAAGGTCAAACGTAGGTAGCGGGAATGTGGAGGAAAAATGTAAATAAGGATCGGGATTGAATATGTGGGGAAAGGGGTTAACGAAGTGAAAAATGGAATAAAAGTGAGCTGTCGTTCCTGAGAAGTCAAAGAGAAAGGAGACGAGTTCTTAGGAAAACGTGAAGCGAAAAATTGCACAGCCCCTGGTACATCATTCTCATTCATACTTGCCATCAAGAGCGTCGCCTTTTCTCTGTGTAGATTCATATGTCTTTATGCTAGGTTTGAAGGTCGACTTTCGTTCATTTTTTGTACACAAAGACAAGTTTCATTTTTGGTAAATAAATATGCCTACATATTACAATAACGCGTATTGTGGTGCTGAGGACCATTGACTTTTTTCCGTGTTGCTTTGACGGAAACCGGAAAAGCGTGAAAGATTATGCCAGAGGGTCGGAGTCGTTCCGGGGAGGACACGAAAAGAACGCTCAGCTCTACTTCGAGTCAATGAAGGAGATCTATGCACTGACAAACTTTCCAAATTCACAAGGAAAGGAGGCAAAGGGAAAACAAATAGAATCAACACAAACACACGACAAAGTATATCCGATTGAAGACGGGGAGCCGAAAATTCAAGGAACTTTATCTCCTTTCTCTGTCTCTCTCCGAGTCGTGATCAAAGTGAGTGATTTGCCCCAACGCATTTGTTCCACTTAATGACTCAGACCATTGTTGTATATGAGTGAAACCACAAAAGAGCAAACTTCAAATCTCCCCCCGGCGCACTTCCCATCGAAGCAGCTCAGTTCAGAGAAAGGGAGAGGTTGCGCTCCTGCTCACAATCAGGAGCTTAATCAAAGTTATTCACGCATTCTTCCAATTGAGGAGCACACACACGCTCATTCATTTCGCACTCCTATTACGTTTATTGTGACCGGTAATGACAGGCAGATTACATACGGCGGTGTAAAAAATTGTTGAAGTGAAAGTGCCTCGGATACAGAGAAACTTTTTGGCAAACTTTTATTCCAGAATGGGTGATATGCTCGGAAAGGATTTACTCAAAACTTTAATGTGACACCCATGAGCTCACTATATACTTTCACTTTCTCATATAGAGGTTTCATTCAATTCATCGGAATTCCGTAATCAACTAAAGAGTCATAGCGAAGAGGGCACACAGAAAACACCATTTGATCCCTCCCCACCCCACCTCCCGCTTTGAACAAGTGAGAGCGCCCAAACAAAGGAAGCCTTGGTGATAACAACGTATCCATATTACACACTCTATTCAAAGGTCTGAAAAGCAATTTTTTTGTTTTAGCAAACGGGTTTAGCCAACAAACGGGAAGAAGATCGCACAGGTACAATGCTCCATAGGAATGGGCCCATACATAATATGAATGTAAGTGATGAATTGTAGTGGCGCATGTGGCATATAATATTCATGTATAAGTTTTTCCGAGTATAAGTGGAAAGATTGGAGATAAGCTGACTTCATTTCCATTTTGTACGCTAACTTCATATCTCTCTCTCCTTTCTCTCTCTTCCCTTGTTTTCAAACAGTCGTCGTATGTTTAGTTCCACTTGGTGAGTTACTAATATATCCTACATGCATAATATATTACGTAAGTTGGGAAAACGTGAAGAAAAAAAGTTTCTCATCTCCACTGAACTGAGCCAGCTTTCTTTTCAAGCGTCTTCTTGAATTTCACAAGCCTTTTTGCTACTTTGAGTATTTCCCTTTTTTCAAAGTGGAAAACTTGGTGTCGACGCTTTTATATACTTGTGCCTATATATGTGTTGTGTGTTTGCGTTGCAGGTCTCAATGATAAGAAAAAAACGGAGGCAGGAGAAGGAAAAGGCAAGTTTCTTGGACATTTTTTTTCTACCGAACATAAAAATTGTTCATGAGAACACACATCTCTGTGTGTGCGTGTGTTTGCATGTAGCAGTGATGCGGACGGGAAACTTCTCCCCCCCCCTCTCTGCACATAGAGATAAACATTATTTAGGAGGACTGAATTTTGAGATTGACGAATAAATTTTCACGTTCCCAGTCAGGATAATAAATGAGAGTTGACGTTAATTAATGGGAACGTCCTAGTTTGTCAGAGACAAGAAGAGTAGAAGTGGTATGTGTGGTGGCAAGTGAATAGAATCATAATCTAGGAAAATGCACATACACTCTCATAGAAGCACACATATAGTCACCAAATATCTGATCTGGAGAGCTGAACAGTTCAATTTTACATTATTTTTCGCACTTCCAACCCGAAAAAGCTGTCCGTAAAACGGAAGTTTCAGTCATGCTTCAACAAAATATCGGGAGCACACAGTTAAAACCTTCCCGTCACCCTTGGTGTAGATACTTTGCAAAAAAAAGTTATCCGCTTCTGATGTGGTCATATAGAAAAGCAGGGAACTCTTCGCACTTTTCATCCGCTCCCGAAAAAAAGTCACTTACTCACCTTTAACGGTTTGACATGTACGACGTGGTATGGGTGGGCTGGCATACTTGATGAAAATCAACCAAGAAGATTTTGTTTCTGTGGAAACACCAAACCCAGACAGAAGGCTCGTTTTCCACAAGCTGCTGGACCATAGGGGGCAAACAAGGCTCTCTACAATTTCTATTAAAATAGGTCAAGTTTCTCATTGGAAAATCCTTTGTTTGTCTCGCGAAAAACAAACGGAGGCGAAAACTATGTTTTCCAAAGTTGAATGACAGCTTTGTGTGTGTTTGCGGTGCGGTTTCACAACCTTTTTACACCATCATCACATAAAGAGACTACTGTTTCAACAGTTTCAAAGAGTCGTCCGTAGCTCACCACATCTCCATGGATACCAAAGACAAGATACTAGGCTTTCTAACTTGTACAACGTAATCATCTTTTTTCCCCTTCTCCTTTCCCCAAACTGTATACTTTCCTTGTAAGGTATATAGCTCTGTACATTTCTGTGAAGTAAAAGATTGTCCTAATTTTTCTCCTCTCTCGTAACTTTCATTTCCACTCTGTGCATCCGACCAACAAATCCAAAGTTCTATTCTACCGTCTTCCATTCAACATGACATGAGGAGATATAATTACAAAACTTTTACTTAAAAACCCTTTTTAAACTCGTCTCCATTTTTTTGTGAAAAACTCTGCTCTCCTCATCGAAATATACATTACATCCGCATACACACACAGTCACTTTTTTCTGTGTGCATCCGGTCTTGGTAAAAAAAACGGACGGGTGAAAGTGCCAGATGAAAACAAAAGAACGTAACTTAGGAGCAGAAGAACAATTTCCCCAAAAAATTTACAAAGATACACATAGGCGTACATGAAGAAGCACTTTTCGTTAGCACACCTAAAAACAATTTCGTTTTACTCACAGGAACAAGTGGGCAGTCGAAGATATATCTTTGATTATCAAGACGACGAAAACGTGGATAAGTTCGGAGCGTTCCTCATACTTTCTCTTACACACACTCTTTTTTCTGTCTAGGGATGGTTTGCACGCAGAAAAAAGGAAGGAGTCATCCATGCATCCATAAAAAAGCAATGACCATTCGGTGAAAAGGCTAGTATTCAACTCATGATCATCATTATCAACATCACAGTTTGCTTTCTATGTAATTTTCCTCGCCCACTCGGAACTATTATGTTTGTGTTGGTGGAAACGAGAGAGTAAAGAGAGAAGCATAGGTTTCATTTTCTCACTTTCATCAAACACACACACACACTTTCACTCTCACCACCGTGCACCCAATATATACGTCGTATAACTATACTCAGCACTATGGTGGAAGGGGAAAAAATTCCAAAAAAGAACACAAATCTTCTCATGAAAGTAAATGTGAAGTTTGTAAGTGGAAGTTGTGGTAGCTGCTATAACAGTCACACTAGTCATTTAACTTATTCCAAAAGAGAGAGAAGGGAAAAAAGGGAGAAAAAAGTCTTTCTCACTTAACTTACAAGGTACCTTCGGACATCGTCTCGCGAGATTCTTGAAACCAAATACACAATTCGGTGCAGT